>JAFBJT010112487.1:18521-23000 GCA_016785325.1 Chascanopsetta lugubris
TATTTCGAGACTCTTCTCTCCGTCGCCCAAAAGTGGTGCAGTCTAAAAATAGCCGTTGTTGCGTGAGTTATCACACAAATACAAATAAAGCCCAAGTGACTCAGCCTGATCTAAGAATTCATTAAAGCCGCGGCTGCCTGGAAAGGAAGCGGGCGTCTCTGCATTCGGGCAATTTACAGATGTGACTGACCTTTTCTAAAACAGAGGTTTTACTGCAGGAGGCTCCTATTGATTCGTACATGGGACATATTCACACTGCATTTGTTCAAGAGATGAACCTTTGAGGCTGCGCCGCCATTTAAACTCCTCAGGCCAAACACACATTCCGTCTTTACACTGATGGTGGTTTCATTTCAGAATCAATCATCACCTTTCTGCACTTTCCAAAGATTTCTCTCTCTCTTGATTAGAGTCCGAACAGAATCCTGCTCTAAAGTGAGGTCATCATCTATTTTTTTTTTTTTAAAGTGGACACTGCTCACTGTTAAAGCCAAAAGCTGTAATTCTGTGTGTTCAGAGGGAAACGTGTGTTTTATTGTAGTTTATTTTCATTCCGGCAGAAAACTCTGGACAATCCTTGGTGCGGTATCTCACCCAAGGGGACTGGGATTGAACCAATAACCTTCTCAGCGGAGGATGACCCACTTTAAAATCAATGTGGGCTTTAGGTTAAAGCTTCACACGACCTAATGAGTAGCTACGATCAATAATCAATAAAACTTGTAATGGCTTTGAATAGGTTTGTATGTAAAGTGCTGTAAGGTTATTGTGCAGCGCAGCTCCGTCTCGCCCTGAAATAAATAGAAACAGCTCATTTTAGGGTCATGAAAAACAATTCTTTCAACGTTTGAGCTGATTCTACTCTCATGGAAGCATCAGTATAATTCACTCAGAATTGATTTCTGCCCCTTGTAGTGTAATAAGTTCACCCACGTCTCACAGAATGGACCTTTTTAAATGGTGCAAAATGCACAGAATCACACACAGAGTAAACGACTAATGAGTAAAACAGTGTTTGATTCTGCAGAAGAACGATAAACCACTTATACGAACACATTTTCCATTTCAAAATAAAATGCAGGTCCCAGCTTCCTGACGACGCAGCGTGTACTCCGGCTGTTTTTGATTTGAAAGAGATAATAATAATAAATTCGATTTAAATGACATGTATCGCCATATTCCAGACACAACAGAGCTGATGTCTCCTCAGCCTGTGTGGCAAAGCGCTGAGTCGTGTTAACACCGCTCCGCAAAGGTCCCGCACTTTAATAATCAACCTCTTCCTTTCTTGCCCGGGGCCCTCTGAGCGCCACCTCGCATCCCATGCGTCGCCATGGCAACAGACGCATTTGATTGGCAGATCCAAGGGAGGCTTTAGAATTTCTAATCAAGTGTCTGTCTGGCTTCCTCTCCCCCCGTTTGGTGATACTGTGGTTTGACTGCTGGGATTCGCCGCCTCTGATAACAGTAGCAATTAGCCTCAGTCGCGCATTAGCGGCTGTTCAAAGCCAAAGGACGCGGCGGCTGTGTTTAGGAAGATGTGCGCGTAGTGAATGGACTGATGGCTTCATCTCCATGGTGATGAAGACATGTTTGGATATGTCATCAGGTTTTGGCCCATTGCAGATAAATGTATATTTTTTAATGTATGTTAGGTTTGTTTATTTATTTTTTTTATCCTGCGCCTGCCTTTAGATATGGAATAGGGAATATTTCTCTTCAAGTGGATTGAATGTTATATATATTTATATTGGTTGAAAACTGCTTTGACAACGACAAACAGAAAGAGACGGTGTGTCCTGAACATAATGCAAACCCCCCGGAGCTCTGCTTCACCGCTACAGTGCCTTTGAACTGTGTCAAATTCTAATACAAAGGAAACCGTCATTCAAAGAAAAAAAAGGTAATTTATTCATTTATACATATATTTATTTATTTCAAACCGTTTTAAGCCTTGTATTGTCACATAAGAAAATGTGTTTAATTAATGTGAAAAGCAAACACTGAATAATGTACTGCACTGGGCGAGCGTAAGGAAGCGGCCCAGAAATAGTTGATTATAGTGACACCTGTGGCCGTGCAGGGAATTGCAGCCCCTCTCGCCCTCATTGGACATGAATGGGCATCAACAAAAAAATAATAATAATAACGGCAACGACGCCGCCGGCTCGTGTTTGATTCAGGCTGCGTGTGTTGGTGGAGTTTCCTTGTTTGTTTGTTCGGCCGCGGGCTCAGAATCAGAGTTAGCTGATTAGCGGAAAGACGACTGTGGCTCCTGGACACTTTGAGCTGGGGTGAGAGAGCACGTCTCACACTGAGCTCACTCTCTTGTATAATAGCTCACCACAGGCTCACCGAGATCATCAGTCAGGGAAGGACTCAGAATTTAGCTTTTCATGAGTTCATATTCTTGCTTTAGCATTAAAATGTGATTTTTTTTCTATATCAGAAAAAAAGAAGTCAATAAATTGCCCACTGCACCTTTAACAAATAACTTAACAACTGTAGAAATTCACTATAGGTTATGATCATAGGTTCGTGGATGTGAATCACACACTTTCTGAATGAGACACACACACACACACACACACACACACACAATACACAGAGGCTGCAGTCATTTCCATAATGACTGGATGGAAGGCCTGAGTCAGGTTGGCATATAACGAGCATCAGAAGAAGAAAATTAATTTCAAGGAGAAGAGGATGATAATTATATTCACCCCAGAGATGAGGTGTAGATGATTAGAAGCTTTATTCCAATCCTCCGTTAACAAAAGACGCCTTAAAGGAAATTGCACGTGCACGTGTTCGCCGGCTGCACTTTGCCCGACTCGGAGCGGCGGCGTAACCGTGATGGATGGATGAACTACGAGCGCCGCCATTCACCGATGCGCCGCGGCTCGACAGATAACCATGATGGATGACGGAGGACGGCGTCGGCGTCTGGCCGCCGCGAGGAGCAGGCGAAACGCGGCGGCGTGATACGGCAGAGGCGTGACAAGGAAGGGACCGCCTCGAATCCCCGTCTTATCTCCCCTCTCGGTCCCTTCACACCGGCCGCTCCGCAGACGCCGGTGGGATCCCGGCGAACGCGATGCGCGAGGACAAGGTGGATCTTTATTGGGGGGCGGCAGTAAAACGGTGTTTGCCCGGTGCAGGGCTCCTCCCTTTGTGGCGGCGTCTGTTCAAATGAGGACGATCCCTGACGCAGCAAAGCGCACGGGGGCAAATGCGCGTCAGCCCGTGGACATGAATGTTTATTGTTGTCGTGAAAACACCACAAACCCGTAAACCCCCCCCCCCCCCGTTGCAAGGTGCCCAGAATAACGCTGAGAGCAGTTAGACAGGCGGCAAGGGGGGGGGGGAAACCCCCCCCCCCCCCGTTGCAAGGTGCCCAGAATAACGCTGAGAGCAGTTAGACAGGCGGCAAGGGGGGGGGGGCGGCGGGGAGGGGGGGTCATCGTACGCCGAGTGTTTGTTTGTTTACGACATCTGTAGGAAGAGCAAAGCTCGAGGCATTAAAGGGAGAACAAGTGCTTTTCTTTTATCATTTTTTTTTTTTTTTTTTTTAAAGGTGCGTCCTCTTGTTTTTATCCTAATCGACCGGTTGGCTCCGTGTTCCATTAGCGAGTGGTTTGGCAGCCATTTTGGGCCGAGGCATCAATCAGCACGCGCTCCGAGTGGATCTGGCGTCCACATTAAACGCCTGGAAAATGAATGGAACTCAATTACATCAATGAAAAATGAATGCCAGCATTTTCGAGTCGTGGCTTTTGCTTTTTCCAACCCGTTTAAAAATGGCCACTGGGCCGTGGCGCAGGCGCGGGTGGAGGGTTTGGTTTTGCCGCCTCCGTGGGAGCTGAAATGTCACACCTCTGGGAAAAGGGTTAATGTGACGGGTCCCGGCCACTTTTCAAATGTGTGTTTAAAGGTAATGGAGGCCGGCGACATTTAAGAAACACAGGCACTGATGTCAGACCTTTTAAAGAGAGGCCAGCGAGATCGATATCTGATCATTTCTCTGCGGGAAACTGATTGAGTGGCAGAGATGTGATGTCGGACATCACACCGTATAAAGACGCAGCGCGGCGTCTGTGACCTCACCCGCAGGTTTGTGCTCGTGAGGCTCGGAGTGGGCGGTTCCCTCGTCCTAACTCCTCCCACTTCTTGCTTTACCCATAGAAGGGCAGAGAGGGGCGGAGCACGGGTTCCAGCCGGGGCTGGGCCCGCGCTGCTGTCAGGTGTCACTCTAGAGGCCACGCCCGTTGATTTCGCACAATTTCAAACCTCGGTAGAATAGAAATAAGCCAGTTCGAAAATATTTCAGCCCCGTTCCGTCGTCACTGGAACTAAATGTGACCGATTGAGACCAAATCCATAGTTTTTTCCACACGTGATTCATTCCTCTCTGCGGTCGACCATTTTTACATCAGTCTGTGGGGATGCACTCGCTGTCGGAGCCACGATCAATCACAT
>JAFBJT010112489.1:23577-35622 GCA_016785325.1 Chascanopsetta lugubris
TCCCCCCCCCCCCCCCGCCCGCGCACCCCCTGCACCCCCAACCCAGCCTCCAGGTCTCCTTGTTCCCCTGCCGAAGCCAGTCACCCCTTCGCCTGCCTGCCTGCCAGCCCAGGCTTCATCCTCCGCTCTGCTCTGCCAGCTGCCATTTCATTTCATTCCCCCCTCGGTCTTTGTCTGCTGGAATCCCCTCTTTCTCATTGGAGTGTTACAGCGGACCCTCTCTCTCGCTCATCGTCACCGCGTTTGGCTTCAGCTCCACGAACGTGACGCCAAGAGCGGCCAACGAGACAGACTTCATTTGCTGCGCTTGCGTTCGCGTTTTCTCTTGTAAAAAAGGCACCGGATGCAGAATTTGTTGGTGGGCAATCTGACCCCGACTATCGCAACTAATTGCCTTCCCTTCACCCTTTCCCTTACAGAAACCTTAGTCTGTCCTTAAAGGTGCAGTGTGTAAGGTTTTGGTGATGTCAAGAGGTGAAGTTGCATGTTGCATCCATCACCTCACCCTTATGAAGACGCAGGAGAACCAATGGTCGACCGAAGCTGTCATTGAAATTCAAATGGCGCTTAGCACGTCCACTTTGACTGTTGTGAAAACATGGCAGCCGTGTACATATACATTAAAGGGCTCGTTTAAGGATAAGGGGGGAAAATGATACATTCAGGTGATTACAAATGTGAAAAAGTCAGAATGAAACTGTTTTTTAAATATTTTTAGAAGTGACAAAATGACCCAAATCTTACACACTGCACCTTTAAACCGAGTACCTCAAACGCCACGAACCAGCCAAATGTCCCCACTGCTCCTCACGGGAATGAGTGCATCTGCGTGTGTCTTTGGTTTTCTTGTTGTCCGGTTGCCAGCTCGGCGCAGACAGAGACTGATCTCCAGTCAGCGGGTCCCGGTGACATCCGTTCAAACAAGAGCAGCTGGAATTCACATCACTGCTGCGCAGACGGAGCCGACGCACGGCGGCAAGAGAGCGGAGTGGACGACAAAAACCAAACGAGGACCAATCAAACGTGCCGGCTCACCTGGAATATGGCTATCCAGGCGTAGCCGATGTTGTCGAAGTTGACGGCCCCGTTGTGCGGGTTGCGGTTCCCGGGCCGGCACACGTTGTAGTACTGGTTCCAGTTGACGCAGCCGTTGACGCTGGCTCCTCCCACCATCAGACTCTGGTGGGGCGCGTCCAGCGAACATTCGGCCCCGCCCTCGGAGTAGGCCGGCACGCTGTTGCAGCGCAGCATGCCGTTCTCCCGGGGGGCGGAGCATATGAAGGGGCTGTCCTCGCCCTCCTCGGACATGTAGTAGGGACTGATGGACAGGTTGTACATGCTGGAGCAGAAGAAGGGGAAGAAAAATAACGGTAAAGTGTGTGAATGCATCTTTTTAAAATGTCCTTAAAGGGGCATTACGCAACTTTTGTGTCGTACCACTTGTCTTTTATTGCCACAGGTGTCGCTATAAACAACCTTAGTTTCCTATTTCTGTCTGCAAATAATTGTATTCAATTCTTTACACATTGAACTCTTTCAAGGGGAGTTAACACTTGTTTGGGTTACAACATCCACTTCCTGTCTATATCTATATCCACTTCCTGTTAGGTGAAATATCACTGAATAAGCGCGAGGTATACAAACAAAATCATAATTTTATGAATTTAATTGCTTACAATTTGCTTTGATTAAAGAAAAACAGAAGTGATTTAATGGCTCTGGCTTTTTGTTTTGCAATCAACGGAAAACTGTCAAAAAAGCAGCATGGAGGAGGCAGCTGTCGGTTGCCATGGTGACCGCTGTTTCCTCCAAACGGCTCAGCGTGGGCGAGCATGTTCTATTATAGTTTACCTGCTTATTTATTTTCTACCCTTCTTAAAAGTGAAGCGTGTTCCCCTCCGCAGGGTGAAGCCCGGTGAGGAGGGAGCAGCTTCTTCTCTTCTTTTTCTTTTTTCATTCGCTGCCTCATTTTCCAACATTTCCAGTTTTTCCCCATTTTGAAACTTTTTTTCCTTCAGATTGTCTGAACTGAAGCACAGAGCCGTGTTGTTCATCTCAGGGCCCCTGCAGGATCCTGTCGATGGGTCTTCAGCAGTCGTATAGTTACACGTATATCTTAGATGTAGAGATACTGGACATTGGGTGTCACACACACACACACACACACCCAGTGATATTCACTTTGGTACAATTTGTAGCTTTACACTGAAAACAAACAGAATAGTACAAGGTTATCTAAATTGGTTTATTTCCTTTTGTTTTCCTTGAACTTACTTTTGTCTTAAGGTCTTATTTTATATTTTATATCTACAATTTGTCCCGGTTTTATCTGGGGAACAGTAAAAGTTTATTACTTTAATATTATATTTACCACTGTATTTAATATCTATAACATGGCATATGTGGATAGATATTTAATTAGTATTTTTATATATTTAATCTTGGGCTTATATATAACAGAAATATATTAAAATGAAATAGATAATTATATTATTATTATTACTATTATTATTACTACAACTACTAGTACTATCGTTAATGATAATTAAAATCACCATGACAACGATAACAATAAAATCAGTTAATAGCCAAATTAAACATTAAATATCTATTGATTGCACTGAATTGATTACTATTCATTGTGAGGGAAGAGGCTTTTAAACATGACATGATATTTCATCTCCCTCCTCAATGTGACTGTGTGAGGTCACACTGTGCTTCACATCCACAGGGCTCCACTCGGGTAACTTACAACTTCTGCATGACTAAGACTCCGGGTGACAACCCAGCTCAACATGTGGGGGAGCAGACGCTCAGTCAGCTGCAGCGACCGCGATGGCAAAGGAGCTTACGTGATTACATCCTCTCCGAAGAAGCAGCGGTTGCGCAGAAGCCCCGCCCACAGCTGGACCCCCACGATGCCGAAGATGAAGAAGACAAAGAAGCAGAGGAGGAGGACGTTTCCTAACATGGGCAGAGTGTCCAGCAGCAGCGTCACCAGAATCCGCATACCTAAAAAAAAAAAAAATATTTAAAATAAAATATATATATATGAAATGATTCATATATATTTATTAGCAGCAGGTCTCTGGTTACCTCCCACCCTGACAACCCCCTATTGATGTGAAGGAGCAGGAAGCCACAAGGTCGCGCCGGCAGCCAATATAATTACACGTGATGACAATACCGAGAAGTGACAGCTTGACATTATTTCATCCTCTGGGATTCGAACTCGCAGCTTTCCCCTGGCAAGTGTTATCTAACCGCGCGCGTTCAGCATCCATCTCCTGTTGTCAGATGCGTTTAGCGTCAGCTGAGTCGGGGGATCGAGTCCCTGCGGTGCTCGCAGTGTGTTTCACCACTGCCTTGTCACAGTGGTCACACTTACAGTACTAACGATGCAGTCATATTATGGGATGGAGGCAGAACCAGAGCTGATAATATACAGTTACACATGTATTCATGAACAGCCACAGTCTCTTTTATTTTTATAATTAGTCTCCTTTATTTTCATTCGAGTTAAAGGTGTACTCTAAATATTAGCATCATGGCAATGCTATAATAATAATAATAATAATAATAATAATAATAATAATAATAATAATAATAATAATAATAATAATAATAATAATAATAATAGTAATAATAAACTAAGTAATGATAATAATGATGGGTACAACACGTAAGATCACCTACAGATGTCTCCAAATCTTACACACTGCACCTTTACGGAATGAGCGAATCACAAGTGATGAAGTCAATGTGCTGTCCTCCCCGTGCCATCTCCTCCACCCCCACTCACAGTGGCGCAACATTATACCACCAGTCCCACTGATATGTTGACAAACACCGACAAACAAAACCCTGCATAATGCACCTTTAAAGGATATGAAGGCACAGGCCCGGGATACTTTCTGAAAAACCAAGTGGGAGCTGGAACTTCCTCGTCCAATTGCGGCTCTGTTGCTAGGCAACAGTTGCCAAAGGGCGTGAAAAAAAGCGAGTGATGCAAATCCTGCAGGGAGCAGACTGTCTCGTTTCAGCGGGGCCTTCGTGGTGTGTGGCCCAATTCCTCGGACATGGCATAAACTACATTCCAGCTACTTCAGGTTCAAAATGAATAACATGGGACAACACACACACACACACACACACACACACACACACACAAAGGGATGAGTAAGTGTGTGTGAGAGTGTAGCCAGGGTGGAAGTGGGTTGACAGACGCTCCGCAGAGCCCTGTTTTATAAACATGAAATAAACACAGAGCGCGGCTCAGAGTATCCAGGCGACAGCTCAGAAACACATTTAACATCTGTCTGGCAAATATTTCCCGTCCACTTAGGCACAAAGACAAACACACGGGGCCCAGTAATGGCAGAATGGTGAGAGGCAAACAGACGTGATATGCGGGCGGGGCAGGGCGGGGGCGCGGCGGGGCAGGGGGGGCTGTAAAATGACTATTAGAGCAGATATTAGCCCACTGGACTCAAACACTCAATCTTGTACAATCACTATTTGTATGAAAGAGGGAGGGAAGATTTTGCTCGACTTCTTTCATTTTTTCCCATTTATTTTTATTCCTATTCTCTAATTCTAACTGCGCTCACACAGAGTTGACTTGTGCTTTTTTCACAATGACCAATTAGGAACGTGCGCGTTGAAACTGGCGGTTTATTATTATTATACCTGGACGTCCACTCCAATAATAATGTGTCAAGGCTGAGATGAGAAAAGTGCTGACTTCAGTATTTTAAGAATGAATGCCTCAAATGAATGGACAATAACAGAGGAGAGACCATGGAAGAGCACCTGTAGCTTCTCGCAGGTTGTGTACCTGTGTGTGTGTGTGTGTGTGTGTGTGTGTGTGTGTGTGTGTGTGTGTGTAAAAGGCTCTAGGTCGTGTTGACACTCCTCTGTATCTTCACTGACCTCTTGTTTTCACCCCCCCGGGTCAAACCCTCCTCTCGTCCTCACCCTTATTGCAATTCTCTCCCTCCTCCGTCTCCGAGAGTCGGAGGCTTCAGGGAGCGACGCAAAACTTGTTACCATCATTTATGTGCAGGTCCGTCCTCAGAGAGTCTGCGTCTGGAACGATCCTTTCTCAGGGCCACTGTCACTTTCACTGAGTGATTTGTGTTGATTCTCTTTTACCCTCACAGATGTTCAACAATGACTGTGTGTGTGTGTGTGTGTGTGACACACACAACCTGTCATGCTGTACGCCATATTATGTGCATATTGCACATATACATGCACACACTGGCGCAGATGCACGCAAGTACACAAGCACACACACACTCACTCGCTCACTCACTCACTCACACACACTGGCATGTATTCACGTAGACAAGCACTCAAATAGAAATAGACACACACACACAAACACACACAAATAAACATAGTATAAATATCTGTGTGGGAAAACCTCAGTTCAACCTATGCCACACGCTTAAAACGGGCTTATTCTGGGAAAGTGGCTTCGTCATTCAAGTGCCCACACACACGCACACGCACACACACGCACACACACACACACACACACACACACACACACACAAACACACGTCCTCAATGACACAGGCACCGGCAGCTCAGGTCTGAGGAGCAGCTTGGCCGCTTGCCTAATGTGTGCTGGTTAATAATGTCGCATGTTATGACACCATTGTCTGCTGGATCCTCTTTAGCTCTAGATTCATGGCCACTTCTGTCACAGAGCTTTTAGTCCAATGACAAAGTGCGTGCGAGTTCTCATTCGGCACGGGCACCATCACAAAGCGCGGAGGTGAGATTTAAGGCGAGTCGCACGTCGTCGATCAAACTCCCCGTTAGATTTACGCACAGGTTTAACTTAGCGCCGTAAAATATTCAAGGCTGAGGACACTCGGGAGACTTCCTCGCAGTAATGCAGTAAATTCATCCAGCGTTAAAACGAGAGAGTTCTGGCGCTCTCAACAGTCAAGCAGGCGAGGGCTCACAATTAAAAGAGAATTAATTTTGTGTAAATTAGACACCATCTGCGTGAAACATTGTTTACTTTTTAATGAAACAGTCGACGTGTAATTTCCTTAAACGCTCTAAAATCATTTTATCATTTCAGCCTCGTTGTGTTGTTCAACAAAATGCGGCACACCTCATTTTTGATTCTGTATTTTCATCTTTGTCACATCATTTGATTTGATTCAAACAGTCTCAGATGTTCGGATGCTCTTACCGTCCACCGCTCCAGCTCCTGTTGTCACCCTCTTCCTGAAACACTCTCTAGAGTTCCTGCCCCTCCCTCACGGATAAGCTCTGATCTGCCTTGTGATTGGTCAGCTGCTCCCAGCTGAAGTGGGAAGTGACCTCTAACCTCCACAACGACATCAGCTCAAACAGGAAGTCGACTGGCGATGGAAAAACCACTTACTTGGAACTCTGTTGATGGCCCGCAGTGGCCTGAGCACTCGGACGGTGCGGATGGCGGACAGACTGGCGTTGTGGCCGTCCAGAGAGTACTCCATCACCCTGGGGACACACGAGCAAAAGAGTTCATCACGACCAAATACAGAGAAACCAGCTGTGTAAACACAAACACAAATGATTGACAAGAAAAAGTGAGAACCAAAACAAAACAAGATGTAGAGGGACATTTTCCCCCGTGTGAGTTATTTGCTTCCGCGCTTGTCCTGTTTGTTTGCCTCATTTGTTCAGCGGCGGGCGTAACAAGGAGAAATGAAAATGTCATTTCATGCAAAGCAGGCGCCTGTCACCGAAGCTGCAGACGACAGGCAGAATTGGGCAATTGAGGATGGAGACGCTCACCCCGCCATGACGATGACAAAGTCCAGCTGGTTCCACTTGTCGCCCAGATAACAGTTGGGGCCGAAGATTCCCAGCGCCACCATCTTGATGACCATCTCCACGGCGAAGAAAGCGAAGATGCAGTCGTCCAACACCTGCGCACAGAATTCATTCACAGAGAGAGAGAGAGAGAGAGAGAGAGAGAGAGAGAGAGAGAGAGAGAGCGGGTTGAGTTCCACTCGCAAAGAGGAGAAGTTCACGTCCTCGTTTAAGTTATGAAAGAAACAGTGGAAGTGGAGGTTGTGGGGGAGGGAGGGTGGAAGAAGTAGTTCCCTCCGTTAGTTACATCCCAGCTGGGAATAAAGCTCTGGTTATGCCGGTGTCTCCATTAATTAGACATGAGCCACAGCCCAAAAAAAAAAAAAGGAACATCTGTATTTGAATATAATGAGCATGTCCCCGAGACAACAACTCTACAAGAACAGCCTCTTGAATCAAATAAGAAAAGACAGTGCTTTTAATTTGAAAATGACTTTCCTGTGTACACATCTGTTAAGGTCAAGGCCGTACTTTCCTTTTGTGAGCATAAGGGACCAATGGGACGCCTCAGACATGCACGGAATCTCACATAATCTCTGGACATTTCCAGGGCGGGCCTGAACAAAGCCAGCAAATAGCCTTATCCCTCTTTGTTACTTTGCTCTCTATGGTGTAGATGTCGAGATACTCCAAACAAATCTGGTTTTCCAGAGGCTTTGGAGTTTTAAAGTTCCTCTGAGGACTTCACTGATAAGTCAAGCCAGTCTTTCAGGTTCCGATATGAACCTCTCACCCACAGTTCTAAGGGATATTCACACTTTGGACATTAAGAGACGATCCAAATGCAAATTTGCGCGTTCTGGACTTCCTCCTCCTGGGCCTGACCTTTGAGCAATAAATCCAGAGATATTTAAAGCAGGAGATTTACAGGAGGGATTAAAAGCAAGCAAGCGGCTGTATTGATGATGATTCTGACACAGCGTTGACCCGAAACCGAGAGGACTTTAAGTATCTTAGAGCCTTTGGAGATTCACTGTATCTGACCAGGGAATGTCGCGAGTGTGAAAGGTTGGAAAACCCAAAGTATTGATATTCTATCAAGCCGTCTTCGTCTATTCAAACATACTGATGATGCCGTAGTTGGAGGGACAGGGTGTCACACTGACCTGGAGGATGCGGCACAGCTCGGAATGGCAGCTGATGTCCTCGCAGGGCTGGAACATCCCCAGAGTCACGCAGTTGAGCAGGATCACCAGCATGGACACATGTTCGAACCACGTGCAGGAGGAAGGTTAAGGTCAAAACTGTCTGAACGAGGGTCTGGATCCAGAAGGGGGTTCACATACTTCACCCGAAGGAACCGGGTCAAGTGTAAGAGGACGGCGGAACAGCTGCTTGATGAAGAGAAACGTATCATGCGAGTCAGGGTCAATGGATCCTTCCTCCAAGGGCGTGGTCCTACCCCTGGTGGACGATGAGCTACTAAACATGCCAGGGCACAACAGGGCCATCCAATTATCGATCCATCCATTATCAACCAGCGGAGGGCGCCAAACTCTGTCTGGGTCCTCCTCTGTCACGGACACCCAAGTAGATCTTCCCCACATCGGGCTGAAAGAGGCACGAGGGGTAATGTAGGGTTCAGTGCCTTGCTCAGGGACATAATGAGGTAGACCGGACTTGAACCTCTGACCCTCTGGTTGGAGGACAACTCCTCTAACCCTTGAACTACGGCCACCAGTCCATCATTCACTTTCACAGAATCTCAACAGCTCCATCTGCTCGACACCTGGAGGAACCTCTGGGTCCAAACCAGGACCTTCTCTTGTGGTGAGGCCGTGATGCACGGTCCCATGGTGCTGATCCAAAGTCAAGAGGTTCCCATTCAACATATTCCCGTTTTCTTCGGTGAGCGATAAATGCGATTTCTGCGAAAAACAGGGCAGGGCTCTGGCGTCGAGCTAACAAAAGCCACGCGGCCGCGCCGGCTGAGGTTGTTGACAGGAAGAGTAGCTTCGGGCCTAATGCGCCTAATGGGTCTAATGATGAGCGACTGGGCCTGGCAGCAAAGTCTTCATTACCGGCCTTTCTACAATTTCACAAACAAAACATTTCTAATGCATTTGAATGGATCTGTGTCGTCTGCGCGTCCTACTAATGCAGATTAACGACAGGAGAACGTCCTGAAGACACGATCCCGGAGTATCACTGCAATGGATGAGGGTTTCATGATGCCACAGCGCAGAGGACCAGTGGGATTAGCCTTCATTTCCACTTCAATTCATCAAGTCCCTTATTGTCGTGTTGTCTCATGGACAGTGAATGTTTCCAAACACGACACTAGCTCTTGTTTTATGGTTCTGGTCGAACACCCGGCTGTGCAGATCCTGTGGCTGTTGTTAAAGCTCAAAAAATATCTAAAAACATGGCAGCGCCCAGAGGGAGGACCCACTGCTGAGGTAAACATGCATTAAAGGGCTCACTTTAGGCTTATGTAAAAGCAAGCCATACACTGAGGTGACTCTAATTGTTTTGTAATGCCAACGTAAGGATACAATTATCTCACACACTGCACCTTTAATGACTTGGCACATGGTTTGCATCAGCGGTGGCGTCCTTCCATTCAGGTGAAGCCAAGTTGACGGCAACTACAACTCTTCCCTCACTGCTCCGGACGGGATGAAGGAGGGCGAAGCTGACAACATCGTCATGACAACATGCAGCCGCACGCTCACTCCTCACCAACTCATGACCCTGCTGCAATGGCGTGAATCACCCGGCCGGGCCGTACCAACTCAAGTCAAGCAATTCAATATAAACGTATGGGCAGATATCACAGCGCCGTCGTCATGGTGAAGAGACAGTGAGGGAGAGTGATACGAAAACGACAAAGGGAACGAGCCCTGAATTATGTGGCATCATAGGAGAGAGGAACTGATGCTGCTCTTTTTCTGCTTGACTTTGGCTTTTGTGACACACACACACACACACACACACACGCACACACACACACACAAAGATGCAGTGTTGACGTATTCCCAGGGCAGTGTCCAGTTCTAATTAAAAAGAGAGAGTTAAAGCAAAAAGCAATTGGTGACCACTGTCTTCTACATTATTCACAGAGAGATTTATACTCACAAAATTACAAAACAATTGCAGTACTACACTTTAAAGCTGCTGATTCTTGTGACACACACACACACACACACACACACACACACACACACACACACACACACACACACAATAGGGACTTAGTTCTGAGCTAAGGAACAACACGGGAGTTTCTATCAGCGAAAAAGTTTGACCTGAAACTTTTGGTTTCCTCTCGTGACGGAGCCAAACGCAGCGAGCTCAGCGAAGGCTCCTTTCATGTCAGGAGCCACTTGGTTCCATTCAGTTTAATACGGGTCGGATCTGACCTTTGAATGTGCGAGCTACTGCAAACGACGCTCGTCAAGGTCCATGACAAGCACTCTGAGTGCGTGTAAAGAGGCAACCTCCAGGAGCTGACGGATGAGGCCAAAAAGGGAAGTGGGGGGAAAAAGGTGCCGTTCACAGGGTGGCCACTAGGGGCTGGCAATCCCCATAGACTCCCTCCCGTGTTGAAATGGCCGACTTCAGAGGTGAATTAAACACGTTTAAAGCCTGGTACAAACTACAGTTTCGGTCACATATTTTCGAACTCGCTTCTTTCGATTCTGTTAAGGTTTAAAATTGCGCATAATTGAGGGGCGTGGCTCGACCTCCGCCTCTTTGCCCATATTCGGATGAACCAGGAAGTAGGAGGACTCGGTACACTGCTCTCCCTCATGTCGTGTGGTCACGTGTGACCTGAACGCACGTGACTCCGCACACACGCGACACAAATCGGATATTGGAAATCCAAATGAATGATTTGATCTGTGCCCCGACAAAAAAAGTTCGATAGTGAAATTACAGCCTGGTAATGAGCAAGTCGCCGTCATCTAATCACATCCTCTGGTCCTGGGTCTCATTATGGGATGTAAACGGCGGACAGCAGCCTCGGCTCTGCTCTCCCTCCTCCGACAGGTCTGACGGAGGAATTCCTCCGTCCCCGGCCGCCGACACTCACCCGTCAGAGCCGCTGATGAACCAAACGTGACAAATGTGGCAACTGCGCGACGCACGCTGACAAAACGCCACAGGTTTGTATCCACTCCGCCGATACAGGATTTGATCCGTCCTCGTTGGGGGGGGGGGGGGGGGGGTAAAAGGCGGGGGGGGGGGGGGGGGGGGAGTTAAAGGTCCAGTGTGTCAGATTTGGGGGAAAGTGAACTCAATTTCAACTGGAGGAGTGGGAAAGTAAGATGACATGCTCGCGTTTTCCCGGGTCTATCACGGCGTCCAATCGTACGCACTGCACCTTTAAGAGGCGGCAGAGAGAACGCAGACCCAGCTCATTCTCCTCCGGGGGCACAGGCACCCAGAGGGCGCGCGAGGTACTGCAGGGAGCAGCCGGCGGTGTGAGGTGCGAGGAGCAGGTCGGGAGGAGCCGTGGTTTGTTTGTGTTCCATCCATCGGCTGAACAAATGTTTGTTAGTTTGTGACGGCGCTGTTTGTTTGTTTGTGACGGCGCTGTTTGTTTGTTTGTGACGGCGCTGTTTGTTTGTTTGTTTGTTTGTTTGTTTGTTTGTTTGTTTGTTTGTTTGTTTGTAACCGCGCTGTGGAACATGTGCTGCCATGACCCTCGGGGCGGGAAACCAATAAAACACAAGTGATCATGTATTGTTGTGCGTATTAACACAAAGGCATTTTCAATCACCAGGGAAATGCCTTGAGCTGAGCTGTCACTGTGCATGCTACACACACACACACACACACACACACACACAAGCTACAAGGTCGACCTTCCCTTCACAGATGAAAGATTCCGTAATCTGCAGCAGAATTAAAATGAGAGATTTGAATATTCAGGGAATCTTGTCTCTGTTGTCGTCCCCGCGCTCTGCTTTCTCTAATTCCTCTTTAATCTCCACAGTCAACACCTCCTGAGTCCCCCCCCCCCCTTCTGTCTTCAGCTCACACACACACACACACACACACTTAAACACATGGGATGTATACATGCTGCATAAACATGAGTATTTATATGTCTAAGTCCTCAAAGTCAATCCAAGCTTTTGCAGCTGCAGCAGCAGCAGCAGCACCGTACTGACACACACACACACACACACACACACACACACACACACACACACA
>JAFBJT010112490.1:0-13320 GCA_016785325.1 Chascanopsetta lugubris
CAAAAACCACAAGAAAGAGGGTCAGGCCGAGGGATTCTCACATCAAACGGCGCGAGGGAGGAGATTCTGAATCTGCACGGCGACATCCAGGTGGCTTAAATGCAGCGCAGACGTAAACATCAGTCCATTCATCTCCTGCAGTACATCGTGAACCCACCAGGGAGCCTCGCATCTCAGGGTGTCCGTTGTCCTTGTTGCCCCTGAACTCTCCAAGTGCCACAAACAGGATCGGGTCCCGGCGGAGGAGGATGCATAAGAAAAGGAAGACTGTGGAGAATAGGCAGGTGGGGGGGGGGGAGGAGGGGGAAGAAGACACCAGGTGGAGGAGGAGGGGTGAGAAGAAAGCGTGGGGTAAAAAAAAAAAAGAAAAGGGAGTGAAAGATGTGAATTAACAGAGTGGCGCTGAGGTATTCTGGTCGGGGCTGGCTCCCGTAAAGTGAGCTGTGGGGCGTGTAAAGTGAGCAGGGGGCTATTTGGGTCGTTTTCACATGGAGCCTGGCCAGACTCCAAAATTGAGTGAGGAGAGAGAGAGAGAGAGAGAGCGAGCGAGAGGGTGACACAGTGAAAGAGAGAGAGAGACTCCTAATGGCTAAGCCTTTCACTATAGGCCACACTGCAGTGAGCCGTAATTGAAGGTAATTGTTGGGAAGAGCCGACACACACAGCTTCCCCACTGTTCCCCCGGCCAAGATGGACAAGCTTGGGATGACAGGGAGGTGGGTCGGGGGGGGGGGGGGGGGTTGAAGGTGAGGACCAAGCGGGGCGGGGAAGGGGGGGGGGGGGGGGGGGGGGGGGGGTGTTGAAGGTGAGGACCAAGCGGGGCGGGGAAGCGAGCGAGCGACAGAGGGAGGGAAGGAATAGCAGGAGGAGGAGGAGGAATGGGTGGATTGCGTTACCCAACCTGCACCGTCCCCAACTGTCCTACACGCCATTTGTCTGCCGGCACAATTGCGTAATTGTGTCCCGGCTAAATGGTTGGAGAGGGCGGCCGCTCCGTCCTGCATGCAGGTGGGCCGGCTCGGGTGACGGACCGACGGACCGACGGACAGGTGGACAGGTGGACAGGTGGACAGGTGGACAGGTGGACAGGTGGACAGGTGGACAGACTTATTGAAAGACAGCGGCGAAAAGGCCAAAGTCAAAGGAATGAGGGGGGAGAGGAAGATAGGTGGACAGGTGGCGGCAGTCAGGTGACCAGCAGCTACGACACCAAGTTGGAAACATTCCGAAAAATACATTCTAATTTTCTTTTTCTTTTTTTCTGTTTTTTCTTTTTTTATTTTTTTCCAGCGCAGTCCAGTAAATTTGATCTTTTTCCCCCGGAATCCTTCAATGAATACATTTCGCTCTTTGTCACACACACACAGACATTTTCAAATAGATTTCATGAGGTTGTGCCGAGGGCAGTCCTTTTGAAATCAAAGGTTTATATTTCTTTTGGCCCCTCTTGAGGAATGGAGTGCGTCGGCGCCAAAGGCTGAAAGTGACTGCCTGCACACGAGTGTGATATTTGAGAACAGCTTTTGTTGCGATTTGACCTTTTGATGCGAAATAGTTTTTACTTTATCGTGAGTGGATTTGACATTTGACATTGTCTCATGGGGAAACTCGGTTTCTCTTATTTTAAGGAAGTGTTTTCATAAGGCCGTGCACCTACAGGTACACTGCGCCTGAGTGATGCCTCCTCCACCGAGGAGCGGCGCTTGTTGTGACCATAGACTCCATTTAAAGATGGACGGAGCGTCAGGAATGTCACCCATAGGTTTCTGCAGATTGGTTATGAGGCTCCAAGTGGGCGGTTCACTTATTGCCATCTTGCCTAACTCCTCCTACTTCCTGGTTCATCCAAAAAATGGACCAATAGGCGGAGCGCAGGTAGATTTGGGGTTGGGTCCATAGTGCCGTTGCAGCATCCACAGAAGGTGCCATGTCGGCCCAGTTGTCACTCAGTTGGCCACGCCCCCTTTAATATGCACAATTTCAAAGAAAAAATGCACAAACTCCGGGAACAAATTTGACTTATCGAGACCAAATGAGTCGTTTGTATCAGACTTTAAATTTGTTTCATTCACCTCTAAAGTTGGTCATTTTAACATGGCAGTCTACAGGGACTGACTCGCTTTTGGAGTGCAGCCTCAAGTGGCCGCCCTGAGGACTGCAACTTTCTCCTCTTTATATGGGACCCACTCAGCCATGGAGGTTGTCGCTTGTGTGTGACGTGATACAAGGACGATATTTACAGATGCTCTGCTACAAGACCAGGACCAGAATGGAAATGCCTGGTTGGACATTGACACTTAGTCCATATTCAGATCCAGTGCCATGTTTTTAAAATGCAAATCACTTTTTTTTAGAGCAGCAAAGATCAACAAAGGAGTGGATCTACTTCTTTCTGTTGCACTGACCTTTTCACTAACGGATCTAGACGAGAAAACATCAGGCACTTTTTGGACTTTTCTCTACGAGTTTGGTGCAGATCCAAATCAAAGTTCTCATCGAGCGTATTCAAATGTCGTTTCCTGAGGAAACTGTTGGGCCTTGATGGAGGAAAGGTGCCATTTTAGTTTGAAAGTGTCAGGGGAATTGGACCGTAACTGTTGTTCAGCCATCACTTGTGCCGCTTAGGCCCCAGTATGGCAGCCTCAGTGGGTCATTCCACTCCGACGCTCGCTCTGTTAATGAGAGTGAAATATCCAGTGATCATCTCAGTGGCTCCTCCACCTCATGAATAATAGACGCCGCCTCCGCCACCTTGTAGTTAACGGATTTAAAGTCGTCAATTCTCGTCATTTAGCATCCATAACAATATCCTGCAGGAGGGCGTTGCTGTTTGTAAACGATCCCTTAGCAACAGAGGCGTCTTGATAAAGGATTCACGCGTTAGAGCAAACTGTCTAAAGAACAAGAAGACGACACCGATACGAAAAAATATGTAAAAGATCTTTCGCCGTGGTCAGAAAGTGCTAACGACTCGAGCCCAGAATCTTTGGTTGATCACCACAAATGGAAACTTCACACGAGTCTCCTTTTTACAGCCGGAGCCAAAAGCTTCTGACGACCGTTACCGCCGCCGCCGCCGCCGCCGCCAAGTCCTCTTAACTTCAAACAGAACCAGCTTCAAACAACAGGCGTCTTCACAAGTTTCCGCCGCGCAGGACGAGTGTGAAGTGAAGCCGATTCAGTGACAGGCCCGCAGCTCCGCTACAACCTCGTCAGGGAGCGAGGCGCACCGACTCGGTGCTTGTTGTCTGAACGCTCAAAAAACATCCCATAATGATCGCGTATCAAAGGGTGAGGTTTTCTTCCAGTGTTGCAGCCTTTTATATTTGTTGGACTTTGACCTCTGATTAAGTTTTGGTGCAGTCCATGGTGTGTGGTCTTATTGTACAATAGCACGGTCCACTAACCTTTGCAGCACTTGTGTGTGTGTGTGTGTGTGTGTGTGTCGATCCTGTCTTATGATGATGGATTACTGAGACCCGTTGGAGCTGCTTGCCGCCTCTCTTATCCTCCATCAGCTGTGGCTCAGTGGAACAGTACTCTCCATTGTTACAATGTTGAACACACACACACATACTCCCATACACTGTGTGAGTGTGTGTGCGTGTGCACGTTCTTGTATGTATGTGTGTGTGTGTGCGAGTGTGTGAGTCCTATCTGCCTCAGCACTTGACCAAACAAACAGATTAGCCATCCTGAATTGCCACCTGCCCGGCCTGAGTCAGGTCTGCAGGACTTATCTGTTGACCTTTGACCTGAGCACCTGCTCATCTCACACACACACCAACACCCTCTCCGCACACTGAGTGGAGACACTGTAGCCCAGAGCCGGGCGTGTCAGGGTCCGCGGGCCACACGAGTCCAAAGTGGCCCACGGAGTTGAGTACGAGCGGCACCGGTTTACGACACATGTATATTTTATATTTATATGCTTTTATTTTGAAAAACGCCCCCATTTCTTGTGTACTTGATTCTGTCATGCTTGATGTCAACTTGACCGCAGAAGCAGGCGGAGTGGGCAGAGGTTTTTATGTTGTTGGTGTGCTTTCTAAGCCTTCAAAATAAAAGTCTCACCTTAGGAGACCACCGTAGTAATGAAGTACAGATGATATAGTGAATTTGCAGGAGAAACTATGGTGGACTTCAGTTGACATTAAAACTTAAAAGATGTTTAGTATGTCCACTCTGGACCAATGTAAAAACATGGCGGCCCCCGTAGAGCGGACCTGCTCCTCATGTAAACATACATTAATGGGCTCATTTGAGGGTGATGGGAAAAAAACAAACATTTAAAACACCATGAATTCATGAAAATGAAGCCACACAAATGGCCGACATCTTACACACTGCACCTTTAAAACATGTTTTCAGTCATTCATTTGAATGATAACAAGTCTTCATATAACTTTATTTGTTTGGCCCTTGGTAACAATCTGGGTTTCTGATGTGCCCCCCCCCCCCTTCTGAATATTACTAATATATTCTGTATAATATGTGCACACCTATGTATGTTCCAGTGGTGTTACGTGTGTGTGTGTGTGTGTGTGTGTGTGGATGTTTGTGCCGCGCAACTCTGGGCTCGGCTCCCATGTCTCCCCTTTCATCTCTGATGTGCCCACTGAGGCGCAAGCAGCGCACAGGATGCCCTGTAGGAGCTCACTTCCTGTCAGCTTCCTTGAAACGGAGCGTGTTTGAGTGCAGACAGGAGACCGGAGCACGGAGGCACCTTGTTAAAGCACCTTCTCTCAGCCCCGGAGCCCTTCTCTCCTCTCCTCTCCCCTCCTTTCCTTTCCTTTCCTTTCCTTTCCTTTTCCTTTTCCTTTTCCTTTCCTTCCTTTGCGAGGCTCCCCTGACACACGGATGCCCCCGTTACCGCCTGTCGGCTGGAAAAGAAATATAAAGCGAGAGGAATTGAGCTGCCTCTTGTCCTCGACAACACCTTGACACCCCCCCCCCACACACACACCTTCGCCATTCAACTCTGGCTTCCTCTGTGTGTCTGGCGGAGCTGGGAGAGCGCCGCGTCTCATTTGTTTTGCGCCGTCCTTTCAAACGGCCGCCTTCTCAATCTCAACCTCTCATTGATGCTATTTTTCTCCCCTGCTTCTTTTTCTATCTTTTTTTTTTTTTTTTTTATCCCTTCAGTCTTTTTTCTTCCTCTGTGCCTCGGCAATTTAGATGCTCGCTCGCTCTCTCTATCCCCCCCCCCCGCCCCCCCCCCCTGTGCTGACAGAAGTTGCCTTTGGTCTTTTTTTCTATTAAAATGAAATAGCTGAGGTCTCCACCGTCTCGATCCCCGGTAAGACCGAGGCATCTCTCGGATAAAAGCGGCGGTGGAGCCCGAGCCTGTCCGGCAGTGGTCCCAAAACAAAACACGTCTTTGTGACCTGAAATGGGAAAATGAACACAGTCGCCTTTCACTCTCGCGTCGAATGACTCGGCAGAAAGAAACTCTCTCGGCTCTGATTGGCACCGATTTGATGGAAGAACGAGGTGAATTACAACCTTGTGTTTTTTTTTTTCTCTTATTGTCAAACACAAAGGCAAACTCCTCCGCTGACAATGGGAACTGAGCCAGTCACAATTTTAAAGGTGCAGTGTGTAAGATTTCTTTCAATTTTGGTCACTTCTTAGGTTAGGATTAGGATCACAAAACAATTATAGACTGATAACAAAAAATAGAAATATAATTTAGAATAATTTTATATCCATTTTTTGTTGAAATGACCCACCTCTCATTTTCATATCGATAAAAATAAAGTGTGCTGCCAAACCTCTAACTAGTGAGCTGGAAAGCTTAAATATATATATTTATTTCCTACATTACACAAATAAAATGATCTTATAAAACATATATTTGATTTTGTTTTTCTGTTATATCCATGAACATCTGTTGAATTTGAGAATTTCCCGCCCGTCCATCCTCTGTGATGCCTGTATTAACATATAAGTAATATAATGATGGCGACTCAGTAAACAACGTGTGTGTGTGTGTGTGTGTGTGTGTGTGTGTGTGTGTTTGTTTGTTAGTACAAGAGAGGATTGTTTGTGTTTTTCTCTGTGACACAAAAAAAGGGGGAAAAACATTCTTTTTGTTTGTTGTCCAATCGCATGTGACACGGCTTATAGCTAGATCCGTTACTAAGCCTCTTTGGCCAATCAGGTGGCAGACATTTTCAACTGCGGTTGGATGAGGTCAGAGTTGTGATCACCTGGCTGCCTTCCTCAGTACCCACCGTGTGTGTGTGTGTGTGTGTGTGTGTGTGTGTGTGTGTGTGTGTGTGTGTGTGTGTGTGTGTGTGTGTGTGTGTGTGTGTGTGTGTGTGTGTGTCTGACCTGAATATTTTTCCTCAGATTATAATGAGTCTTTGAACAGTGTGGTTTCTGTTTTGCTGGAGCTTCTTGCTGCTTTGCGTTTTTGGCTTTCGGTCGTCGGGCAGATTGATGGTGTTTGCACAGATGTTGGTGTGATCATTGTTTTTTGTGTGACAGTGAATACAGAGTTTTTAATGATGGATTTCTATTGATAAAGCAGAGAGATGAAGTCTTTCGTGCTTGGTTTATACGTCCTTTCTCTCATTGTCGCCGTTGCAACAGCTCCCCCTCTGGTCAGCTTGGGACATTGACCTCTGACCTCTTTCTTTAACCCATTTCACATCAAAAGGAGTCGGTATAACCACAAGAAAATGTATTTCACAACTTTTCTATTGACAATTTATGTGACTATGTGAATATGAGACATTCACAAGGGAGTTACCAGTCTCTTTCTTCCTCTCTCTCTCTCTCTCTCTCTCTCTCTCTCTCTCTCTCTCTCTCTCTCTCTCTCTCTCTCTCTCTCTCTCTCTCTCTCTCTCTCTCTCTCTCTTTGTCATCCCACTCTCCTCCACTTTCCTCTCAAATCTCTCTTCTCTCCTCCCACTCCAGTAAAACCGATATTTTTCCTTCATGCTGCTCGTATGCTAATGAAATGGCGCCTCATTACTGTTGGATTATAGTTGGGACCATTCAGTGTATTGCTGTTGCTCCTCTTCTTCTTCTTCATCTTCTTCTTCTTCTTCTCTCTCCTTTTCTGTGCAGACATGCTGTCATTTATGTAATCGCTGCTTCAGTGGTAAGCTGAGAGTGTGTGTGTATGTGTGAATGAGCAAGAGCCTACAAGATTGCCTAAAAGGGCTTTTGCCCTTTGAATGCTGTGTGTGTGTGTGTGTGTGTGTGTGTGTGTGTGTGTGTGTGTGTGTGTGTGTGTGTGTGTGTGTGTGTGTGTGTGTGTGTGTGTGTTGAGCTCAGACGAGCAGGAAAAGGCCCATTTAACTGTTCAGCGCTGAGCTACAGAGCAGTCCTACATGCCGACGCATCGCAGCAGGTATTAGCGTTTTATCTCGCCTGCACTCGCTGCCTCTTCATCCCTCTCCTCCTCCTCCTCCTCCTCCTCCTCCTCCTCCTCGTCTCCCCGAGCCCTCTTCCTCCTCTCGTTCTCTGGGACTGTTAATAAATACTGACAATCTGATGCATGACAACCCTCGGTAGCACTCTGTTATTTTATTTCTTTTGATGTACACAGTCACACGTTCACGCTTCTTTTTAAACATGCCCAGGGTGCAGCTTTTCTTTCTTTCTTTTTTTTTTTTTTTTCCACCGTGAATGCAAGCGCGCGCGCGAGTGTAATGGAAGCGAGTGGCGTGCACTTCCTGCTTAAATGGAAGGTAGCGCTGGGTTGATTGGAATTTTTTCGTCCACCCTCGCCGCACAGCAGCTCCCGGACAGGTTCGCGCTCACGGATTGGAACACAAACCCTCGGTTGCCCAAAGGCCACCGTCTTTATTCGTACCTACGTGTGCCGATTTAAAGGGTCGATGACTCAGTTCTCCGTCGCGGCTCATCCCACCGGATTTGTTAGAGGAGAGGAAAATTCCAGTTGCCAGCCTCAAGTAGGATTTAATTTCTTTGCTGGTTTCACGTTATGTATCAAAGAGGCAAATATGCTAAATCTGCTTATTATGGCTTTTCAACATATGTACGTTTCCCCCGCGCAAATCCCAACCAGCTCTCACTACTGATGCAATGCCACATTTGGAGGTCACGTTGATGGACAGGTGCTGAGCTCAGTTGCCCAGTAAACACACGGCAACATCGGCCAACTGCTGCCCTGTCCATGGTTTGTAAACACTGGAAAGAGGAAGTGTCCTGCTATGAAATAAACACAGCCCTGCTGCAACATCTGTCTCAGTCACAGGGCGTCATGAGGCCCTTCTCGTAAAATATCATCCAGTCATTTTTTTATTTTTTTAATTTTATTTTTTTTACAATTAAAGGTGCAGTGTGTAAGATTTGGTGACATCTTTAGGTGACGTTGCATGTTGTATCCACCACCTCACCCTCACTCTTCTGAACGTGCAGGAGAACCTGTGGTCGACCTCAGTCGTCATTAAAACTCAAACGATGTTTAGTATGTCCACTCTGGGCTACTGTAAAAACATGGCGGCCCCCATCGAGAGGACCCGCTCCTCATGTAGATATACGTTAATTAGGCCTGTTGAAGGGGAATGGTGGAAAAAAAAAACATTTAGATGATTATAAATTCATAAAAATGTCACCGTGTAATTGTTTTGTAATATTGTTTTGAAAAATGACATCTTGAAATCTTACACAACCTTATTACAAACTTAGATATTCACCATTTTCAATTATTATGAACTTGCATTTGAGCCACTGAGAGAGAATTCGGGTCGCCATTTTGCTTCTCACTGTATTTCTCACTTTCTCCGAGCGGGCTCTGTGATTGGTCGGCTGAAGTGTGCGAGTGAAAAGAACAGTGCTGATGTCACATAGGGAAGTGAGATGTGCGTGTGTGTGTGTGTGTGTGTGTGTGTGTGTGTGTGTGTGTGTGTGTGGATGATGAATCATCTCCTTGCCATCTGCACGTGTACAGTCTGTGGGAATCGAAGGATCGTGTAGTGAAGCGTTTGTATCGTGTTGTTCTAACGTGTGTTGCATTGTTTTGCTTTGCTGCCTCCCCTCGGCGTGTTGGTCCTCTGGTGACGGTTAATGTAGTTTAAACACTGGCGTTGTGATGAGGAGCTGCACAGAGGCCCCGGCAGTCTCACATCTCCCATGATGCACTGGGGTTTTCTCACATTTGTAGAACACGACTCACGAAACCTGCATTTGATATTGTCAGGAACAGGGTTTGTGTGTGTGTGTGTGTGTGTGTGTGTGTGTGTGTGTGTGTGTGTGTGTGTGTGTGTGTGTGTGTGTGTGTGTGTGTGTGTGTGTGTGTGTGTGAAAAGGCTGTCGCAAATGGGGGCTGTGTTTGCCATCTGTGCAGACACTGGTGCAGGGGCCCATGGGAAATGCAGTCCATGGTGCCCCCCCCCCCCCCCCCCCTGCCCCCCCCCCCCCCCCCGCCCCTGCCCCCACCTCAGCTCTAGCGTCTGGAGGCTACAGTCAGTCAACATGTCATTCCTGATCATAGTCATAGAGTGACACACACACACACACACACACACAGAGTCACAAACACATGGTGGGTCCATTCTAATAACAATTCAAACACTCCAGATTATAAACTCCAGTTTAACAACAGTAACGATTTCAGATTACTCATTACTACTTCAGCTTTACATATTAGACCAGAACATCTGAATAATTTAAAGGTGCAGTGTGTACATTTTTTTTTCACTTCTAAAAAAATATTACAAAACAATTACACGCTGACATTTTCATGAATTTATGATGTTTTCAATGTTTTATTTTTAATCCATTATCTTTAAATGAGCCCATTGGTGTATTTTTACACGAGGAGCGGGTCCACACTACGGGGGCCGCCATGTTTTTACTGTAGTAAAAGTCGCCGCTCTAAACATCTTTAGAGTTTTAATGACGAGACCACCACAGGTTCTCCTGCAGGCACATACACGTGAGGGCGAGGTGATGGATACAACGTGCAACTCCACCTCTAGATGTCACCAAATCGTACTCACCGCACCTTTAACAGGTCATTGAAGTCCCTCATTGACTCAGTTTGCTCACATAGGCCCCCGGACCTACGTCTCTAAAGCCCACATCCACCTAAAGCGTTGGAATAGCCAGATTACATGGAGTCAATCCCGAATCGGAGTGGGAGCCAGCGGCTCTTATCGATGCTGTTTACCCCCAAAAACAGGAATTGAGGTCATGCTGCAAACCGAATGTTGGATTATTGAGCGTCCTGGGGCCCGTTCAGCTCTGATGTAATCCATATCTTATTAGAGATTTGCTCCGGTCATCATCGAGGCACTAAGGTCTGCGGGCAGTGAAAATAGCGCCGCCGCCATAATAATAATAATGATAATAACAGTAATAATAAAACACCGTAACGTTCGGCCGCCGTGTCGCCCTCGTTCCTGTCCAATCTGCTTCTTCCTGCCCTCCTTCTTCTCCAGTTTACACCGCTCGTTCCCTTTGTTTGTTTTCCTCCCCGTCCCCCCCTCCGCTCCTCGCTCTCCTTCAATTTTGCTCTCCTGCGCTCCGCTGAGCCCTCTTGGCGAAGCGTTAAGTGTATAATCTGTGATCTCATGTCTAGATGGGCCTCTCGTCTCCTCTCTCACTCTGCACACAAAGGGACTGAATGGCCGCCGCTCACTCAGGGGACACAAATGAGTAATGAGCCACACACACACACACACACACACACACACACAAAGCCCTGCACCTCTCCAGCGCACTCCCAGAGGCTTTGAAGTTGCATATTGATGACGCCCGGTTCCAAAGGCTCAATTGAACGTGCAGAGGCAGAGGAGGCAGCCATTGACCGTCCGCTCGCCGCTCTGACCCGCCGCCTCTGACGGCCGTAACGAGCAACAGGTGCCTCTTTCGCCCGGCGTCGGCCGTGATGCTCATCCAATATTCATGCGCCGTAACAGTCAGTCAGTCAGTCAGAGTAATCAGCCGCTCTAATGGCTCGTTTGATGCGCCATCATCACCTCTGCACCGCACAATGGGCAGCGGCGGCTCCCCGACAGATCTGTTTCCATCAAATAACAATAATTATCAGATGTATTATTGATCGCTCAGCTCTGTGAGTAAACACACTTTGGGTTCTTGCGGGCCCATAGTGATACTTAAGGTTCTTGTGGTGTGTGGAGCAGCGCTACAATACAAAGGGCTGATTCTGATTGAAGTATAATCCGTACATGCGTAATTATGCTCTCTCCGAAATATCAGTTTAATCATTTAATTTCACATTTTTTGCCCATTGACATGTAAATAATATCATCTGTATCGCACATATGCAAACATAATTTATGTATCTAATATCCAGGGAATCAAACCACATGTTTTAGGACAAAAATGAAAGATTTTTGTATCACGTTTCATGTTGCTTTTCCTGTGGAAAATCAGGAATAAAATCCTGTTGCAAAAGAGTATAGGTATTATCCAATCACCACATTAAGGCTGAACAACATGTCTATTATGGTGATTTGTCAGTTGTAAAATCACAGGATTAAATCTTACAGTGAATCGAGTCTGATTTCCCTTCGTTTGGCCGCGTCAGTGCTCACAGACTAAAGAAAATCAATCAATCAAAGAATTGTACGAGGCCTTGAAACTTTGATGTGATATGACGTGTTACCAGGTGAACAAACGAGCGCTCACTTTCTGGGACAAAGTGCAGGAATTAGTCATCGTGCTTTATTTTTAGCCGGGGTCCGACTCCTGGGAGCCCGCCGCTCCTCTCTGACAGTTCTGGTGAATCGCTGCGTGTCTGAGGCCGTGCAGGGTGACGGAGCTGCCAGAGGAACAAATGGCCGCACTGGTAGTTTGAGTTGCTCAGCCTACATATATATATATATATATATATATATATATATATATATATATATAAATTTGTATTCACTAGGGGTGGATCTGAAGGTGGAGGCAGCATGTTATGTATGAATGACACTGCAGAGGTCACATGATGTTGTTTACAGGGCACTGACACTAGTGTCGGTGCTCATCCCCAAAAGTCTCATGGCATCTTTTAGTCTTCTACATTCCACTTTTTAATTAATTTTTGTATTTTTTCGTTTCTTGCAAATGTCGTCCAGGGCAACTGTGGCTGAGTGGTTTAGAGGAGCCGTCCTCTGACCAGGGGGTGGACGGTTCGATTCCCACTGTCCCTCTGAACTCCACATTGTTCCATGTGCTAATGGATACACTGTTCTGCCAGTCGATGCGCAGTCTGAATGTTTGTGTGACTGAGAGAATGTAAACTATACTGTAAAGTGTTTTGAAGGGGTCATCAGACTGTTTACCATCAACACCACCATCTGGTTTAACCTCTGGAGAACCTGCACATCAACTTCTTTGGAACTAGTTTGGGGGAAAGTGTCTCACAAATACAACGAAGCGGGTTCAGACTCGCATTCGGCCTGGGAGCCTGAACCACACGGGGAATAATGGAGTCTAACGAGTGGTGCTGCAGAAGTGCAGCCCTCTTGCCGGGAGATGTGTGAATAAAGGTCATCATGTCAACTCGCCCTCAACTTGTTTCCCAAAGTGGAGACAGATTGCCGCTTTGTGCAGGTGTGAGTTGACAACTCATTACACTAATGTGGGTCGTTTGTACAACAGGCGCTGTTATGTGGGTTACTGTTTTTCAGGGAAGAGGCCAAACTTTGTGATTGGTTGCCGAGGTGTGAGGATACTTTGGAGACGGCCCCTAAAGTAGCTGCTTCCGAGCAGAGGGTCAGATTGTCCGTGTTATGTGAGCTGGTTCTGGCTGGTCCAGGCTCATATATGTAAGCTTCTTTTGTGGTGTGAAGTCGGCCCTGGCACTGACCTCCCACCCGCCCACCCGCCCACAAGAATCCCACCCTCCACCCCGCACCCAGAGCGATGCCGAGCCGAGTGCCAGCTTCCTCCTGGGCCCGAATGAGCTGCAGTGCTCGGGACAGAATTAGAAACAGTGGGAGTGGAAGGGGAAAGGTATCAGAGCAAAGATAGTTTTTTTATTTTATTTCCAGTTTACAAAAAAAAAAAAAAAAGTGATCCACAGCCTCGACAGACAGAATTTTTTATTTCTCAAACCCATAAATAATCGACACTATGAGGAGATTAGTCATCGGTGGGAGGTTCCAGACTCTGTCAGAAAGTGTTTCAAGGTCAATGAGAACAGACTCGGATCTCTAAAGCGAGAAATTCAGTTCAGAATAACATGAGGAGAATATTATATATTTCAGTGCTGAATAAAACCTTTATTTCCAGCTTAGTCTGTGGATGAAAATATCGTCAGAACGCTATCGTCAAAACAGCGTCAGAACGCTGCCAAAACAAATGTCTTTAACCCGTTGCCAAGTA
>JAFBJT010112491.1:8116-19274 GCA_016785325.1 Chascanopsetta lugubris
TCCCCCGCCCCTGCCCCCAACCCCCCCCCCCCCCCCCACCCCTCCCAAAAAAAAGTGCCGCCACCATCTCAGACGTATCAGAGAGTCGGGTGTGTAATTAGACTCGGGACTTTAATTAGGGAAAAGTTAACTGTGAGATGAAAGCTGTCACATCTGTGATACGTACTGCCGCTTCAGTGGAGGGATCCCCGGGGGGTCTGCATCAAAAGGCTCCGCCCCCCCGCGGAGCGGCCCCACTCAGCCATGTTCTCATGCGCCAAATCAGGCCCTCGGAGTGGCAGAGGATGTGAGGGAGACACAGACACAAGTTAACTGCAGAGGAGGAAGAGGAGAAGGAGGAAGAAGCCAATGGTGGAAGAAAGGCAGAAGAAAGGCAGTGTGTGTGTGTGTGTGTGTGCGCATGTCTCGTTAAACGTAGACACAAAGAGACAAACAATGTCTCTTAACGAGACATCACTGCCTCATCATTAGTCGTTTGTTACACCGCCATCATTTGCTCCCACCTCTTGCATAATAGGTGCCTTGGGAAATGGCCGCCGCCGCTTCCTCTGTGCGCCCTCATTTGTTTACTTGGCTCGTGTCACCAAAGACATGTGCATGGCCACCTCGAGCGAGAGCCAAGGTACCGCCGCCGCCGCCGCCGCTATGGCGCTAGATCACAGCCCTATTAGGACGGCGCTCCTTTAATTGACTCCCCGAGCTCCCACTGATCCCACCCGACCAATCAGAGGCCTCGTCTCGCAGAGTCGGCCGTGTCTCCGCGTTGACTGTTGGGAGGCTCTTAATTGTTTGCTGGTTCGTCGTGTGAGAGAAGCTGCAAATGGTGAAAGGGCTCGACGGATATCACTGCCATTAATCACAATAGCAAGGGGCGGGCGAGAGAGAGAGAGAGAGAGAGAGAGAGAGAGCGCCTTATAATATGAATGTGTGCTTCCTGTTTGTGGCCATGGCCACAGATGGCAGTGCCAGCCGCCCCGCAGAGGAGCCCTCCATGTCACTGTGGCTCTTTTGTCTCCTTATAGACACTGAGCTGTCGTTTACATTCAATAGACACGTCCGCCGCAGTGATGGATGGCTGGGTGGATGGATGGATGGATAGATAGATGATGATGGATGGATGGATGGGTGGATGGATGGATGGATGACCCCGAGTCATGGCAACAACGCGGCCATTTGGAAAAACACAAAGTGGAAATGGAAAGAAAGCCATGACAGATTGCAGCGAGTATAATGATGTGCACACATGCTGGGCCCCGGCAGGCCCCTCCCCCTCGCACTTCCTCTTCCTGTTTCCACTCGTGGCTCCGTTTGAATGACAGCATTGACATTAGTGCGACTGTACGGCCATTGTGCGGGTCGTCGAGGAAATGAAAATCAAGCATTTGACCTTTGTATCCTACAAGTGGCTTAGTCTTAGCGACGGGGGCCTGACACGGACGGTGGTGCAGCAGCAGCGGCAGCAGCAGCAGCAGCAGCAGCATCCTCCTCCTCCGTTCCTCTCTTTAATTTTTGTTAAGCCTTCATATCGAGACTAAACAGCTTTAATGTATTCCGTCCATAGCGCCGCTGGAATTAGCATGAATTCATCAGGCTCTAAGCCCGCCCCCCCCCGCCCCCCGCCCCCCCAACCCCTTTCCTTGTCTTCTTGCTCCTCCATTGTGTTCAAGTGTGTTAAATGTACGCACACGCACGCGGGCGTCCGCCGCCGCCGCCGCCCCCACGTCTGCCGCTTTGACATAAAACTATGCAGCGTTCAAGGCCAAACGAGGAGATAGTGAAATCGATTTCCACGTTGAGTTTCACAGCCTTTCATCAGGGCCCGGCCCTCGTGGCTGCGACGCTTGTGATTTTGAAAAGCACTTAACATACGTGCCGCCGCCCCCTTTTGTTCAAGAAGCAAACTCCTTGTGAGGCGACATCAATGCAAATACAAGCGAGTCGCAGAGCCCAGGGAAACTCCAGCTGAAGAACAACCAAATTACCCGGAGTTAATACGTCTTCATTACAATTTCTCTCTCTCTCGCTCTCGCTCTCTCTCTCGCTCTCGCTCTCACTCTCGCTCTCTCTCGCTCGCTCGCCCCGCCAGCATCGGGGTATTAAAGAGCCACCCTCTGCTGTCACTCTGGATATGAAACCAGGAAAACAGATTATTGTGGAGATCACCCGCCGCGAACGCCCCAACCATACTTAAAAAATAATGACGTTCTTAACCGCACTCATTAACGACACAGTGCGGCGACGGAACAATACTCTCTCTCTCTCTCTCTCTCTCTCTCTCTCTCTCTCTCCCTCTCTCTCCTCCTCCAGGAGAGAAGGAGCCAAACAGATTTGAAATTAGAGCATAAAGCTCGTCAGGAGAGCGCCTCATCAGTTTGGAGGGAGATGGAGGCGAAGCAGACAGACAGTCAGAGAGGAGGCGTCCTCATCACACACTGAGCTTTATTACTTTCAAGTTCCAGTACAACATTTGGTCACGATTATCGGTGTGAACTGCATATTTAGTTAATTCATATTTACATTCTTTTAAGTCTTTGAAAAGTCTTTATTAAGAGAAACAGTGATGTGGTATTTGCATATTACATTACTATATTAAGGATCTCAGGCCAGAGGTCGTGTCAGATCATTCATTTTTTTGATAATATATTTTTGTTTTATTACTTTGATTAATGTATTACTATAGTTTTATGAATTCATTTGTTTGATTTCTTTTTACGATTATTTTACATCTTTAAATTAATGTATTTATATTTGTCCTATTTTTATCTATTACTTTATTTTCATGAAAATAATGTAATTTAATAATGTAATGTATTTCTTATTTATTTTGCTATCTTTTTTAATATTCACTAATATATATTACTACTAATATAATTCATTCATTTATTCATATTTTATTTATCTCTTCTCTTCTTTTTCCTTTTATTTATTTATTTTTGTTATTTATTAATTTTTCTTTTCATTTTAAAATGTATTTATTCATATTTTCTTGTTTTTTTTAATCTATCTATTTATTTATTTATTTATTTATTTTAATCTTTCTTTTAATTTCTGATCACAGTAACTGTACACTAACTTCCTGTGGCGAGAGGTAATTATTGCTCCTCCACTGTTCTTCACTTCAAACATCATCTGCATATGTGCAGTATATTCGTATACATCTGTTCTGCGTCTCCTGCTGAAATAATTGGCACCATATGGTCCGAGGAGTGAAGTTGGTGTTGTTTTGTAAACACGCCACCGCTTCTATTTCTGTTTCTTAAAGACACATTCAGGGCTCCGGGCTTTACAGGAAGTCCAGTTCAACAAGTTGAATGAGAGAGGAGCTCATTTCCATCACACAGCAGAGCGGGTTCAAACGTGGGCCTATTAACAAGACAGTAAATCCAAGTCCGGCGTTCCATAAGTCAGCCGCTGTCATGGCGCTCGCCGCTCTGAATAGGACGAGCGGGGACACAGTGGGATTGTTCGCTTCTCGCCAAAGCCCCAAAAACGATTCTTTGTCAGCGAGGCATAAATAACACAGTGTTGATTGTTCTGTCAAAGTTAATCTGACAGCTCAGGGAGGCAGTCATTTATCTAATGACAGAGTTTCTATGACAACAATCGATCCAGCTGCAACTCAATGACACTCTGTGTTTGTGTGTGTGCGTGTGTGTGCGTGTGTGTGCGCGCGCGTGTGTGTGTGTGTGTGTGTGCGTGCGCGTGTGTGTGTGTGTGTGTGTGTGTGTGTGCGCGTGTGTGTGTGTGTGTGTGTGTGTATTCAGTAGCAGGGGACATAAATGCTTTGTGATGATGATCAGTCTTGTTCACAAAGGTAACACACTGATTACTGCAGTATAGTCTTATATTTAAAGAATGTAAAAATATTGAATGACAAAAATGACCCAAATCGTACACACTGCACCTTTAAAATGAAGTGAAGTGGGAGATTTGCTGTGGGCCACTGAAAATGGCCCACGGGCCACCGTTGGCCCATGAGCCACAGTTTGGACAGCGCTGCTTTAAGTGAAGTTGTATCAAAAACCAAATCCAATTTGTTGTACATCCATAAATGTTTGGTTTAATTTGCTGAATCTTGAAGCTGAAGACTTTAAAGACAACAACAACAACAATACCTCTGTTATTTAAATGACTTCATCCTGTCTCCTGTCAGTCTACCTGGTTATGTGTGATAGTGTTTATTTGTGTGTGTGTGTGTGTGTGTGTGTGTGTGTGTGTGTGTGTGTGTGTGTGTGAGACTGAGGGGAAATTAATACTTTACTCACATTCACGTGAAGACAATGAAACTGTCATTTTGGCAACATGTTGACATGTTTCCTCGGTGTCTCATTATTCTGCTAAAGCAGGTGGATGTTCCCCATGGAGAATTTAATATCTATGTTTTTATGACAATGAACACAGAAATATTCAGCATTTCCTCATTCAACACCATCTCTAATGATGGAGATGTTAAAAAAAAGTCATATTCTGGATCTATTCATCCGATAATTACACTGAGTCGATTTGATACAGTTCCTTAAAAGGTGTTTAAAGTCATTATTACCTCATACCGGGATCACATGAATACACATGTACCTTGAATTGATTACATTTTGTTAAATAACCCTAAATGATCATGACTATGATCTTCATTTTCTACCGATAGGCCTCCTCAAATCTTCCACACTGCACCTTTAACTTCTCAGAAGGTCGCTCCAGTTCCCCTCTTACCCCTGTTAGAAACTGAGTCACAGTATTATAAATGTAACGGAAAAGTATATTGTTTTTAAATCTTCAAATACGAGAATTTAGCCCCGCCCCTAAAATCCGAACATTGAATTCTGCTGTATGTTTAACCACCTTCCCTAATCTAGAAACACTGGTTAGTGTTTGGGTGTCATGGTGACCACCGTGTGTGACCTTGGTGTGCCACACCATTGGGGGCGGGGCTTCAGGTCGCCACAGAACAGTTTCTGCTGTTGACATGAGAGAGAGAAAGTGTCCTTGAAATAGTTTTTATGATAATAATAGAAACATTGTCTTTGTCTCGTCCCCCCCCCCCCCCCCCCCCCCCCCCCCCCCCCCCCGAGTAAATTAAAGATGGCCGCAGGAAGCGGCGCGCATACATCCCCTCGTAATGGAATGCATTGGCGTTGTGAGAATGCTGATCATTATGGGATGTATTTTGGATTGTAATGAGTGGAGGGACAATGTGGAGCAGTGGATGATGGGTAACGGCTGAGAGATGAGAACATCTCTCCATGTGTGAGCTCTTTTAACATCCCATTACTCTGAGGAACGCTCTCTGCAGCCTCCATTAAAATCCCCGCTCCTCCGCCTCCTCCTCCTCCTCCGCCTCCTCCTCCTCCTGCTGCGAAAACTACTTCTCTTTATTAAATGAGTAAAATAACAAAGAGCTAGCGTCCGAGTGTCCTGACAGAATGTCACAAATAGCAGGCGGCAGAGAAAGAGAAAAGACAGAACCTTGACAAATATCATCCATAACATTAAAATGGCCTCTATTGTTGCCACGGACACAGAGATTAAATTCATCTCATCACACGTAAAGTATGACAGGTGCCTCAATAGGCTGAGCCCCGCAGATTAGCAGGGCACTGATATCATTATTTCCGCCTATCAGGGATTCAGCAGGGAGGCAATTGTAATTTCTAGGCTTATTAGTCCACAGAGAGAGAGAGGGGGAGAGAGAGAGAGAGAGAGAGAGAGAGAGAGAGAGAGAGAGAGAGTGGGAGCACTGATAAAGTCCACTGCCACTGTGACAGCCGGCCGTTCCAGCAGAAAGTGGCATCACTGTGACACCGTGACCAAACGCCACCGAGTGGCCTCGTCCCTGTAAAGCCTCCTAATGGAGGTTAACACACACACACACACACACACACACACACACACACACACACACAAGTTCATACAGCCGCCATCACAACAAACCTCATATCAGCAAGTTCATTAGCACCTAAGGAACGTGCAGTTCACAGGCAGGCCACTAGAGGCTCCATCCCCACAGACTCCCATGTTAAAACCTGAGAGGTGAACGGAACATGTTTAAAGTCTGGTTCAAACTACGGTTTCCATCTGTCACATGTCTCCCTGTGATGGGGGCGGGGCTTGGTTTTATTCTATCCAGGTTTGAAATCGCGCATAATTAAGGGGCGTGGCCTCTTGTGTGACCCCGCACGTGCTGCAGGGGGGTGACGCGACGACACCATGAGCCCACCCCAGCTCTACCTGTGCTCCGCCTCTTTTTACGATTTTTGGATGAAACAGGAAGTGGGAGGAGTTAGGCATCGCCTCATGAGCTCTCTGCAGAGCCCTGTGGGAGAAGTAACTATAACAAGTTACTGTTACAGGGAAGTAACTACTTACTCTCCCAGTTACTTTTATAATCTTGTACCTCAGTTACTAAAATAGTTACTTTTTGAATGAAGTGACTTTAACTGGTTACTTTTACAATGTAACTCAAATACTGAACGAGTTACTTTTTGTGTGGAGTAACTAAGATACTTTTTCAAAGTAACGTAAGCACAGACCCGGGGGCGGGGCTTGTTCTTATCCCATCCAAGTTTGAAATGTCCAATCATTAAGGGGCGTGGCCTCTTGAGAGACACCTGAACCCACCCTGCGCTTACTGCAGGCGATGCGACGGCACCACGATGCCCCGCCCACAGCTCCACCTGCGCTCCGCCTCTTTGCCTGTTTCGAGAGGAATCAGGAAGTAGCAGGAGTCCGGCGTTGTGAGGCCTCATGGGCGTCGCCTACATCCCGGACGCTGCGTCCATCTTTGCGCACAGTCCATGGAAACAACAACACACACGCATCGAAGTCGTGTGAAGCGGCAGGCAGGCGGGGCGGGGGGGGGGTGGGGGGCGGGGCCTCTGGGAGACATCTGCCTCTCCTGCCCGTGCCAACGCCACGCCCCCCCGGAGAGCGCCGCTCCCCGCGCGTGTTTGCGGAGCCTCATAAATAGTGCGCGCCGCCGCCGCCGCCTCCTCCGCTTTATCTGGGGGCTGTTTGTTGCAGATGTACAGTAAACACGGGACGAGCGCTAAGCTCTTCCTTCACGCCACCGGCCTGAATCGCGCTCCGCTCCTTTAAACACACACGTCTATCTGCGCCGCCGCAGCACCCGGCTTCCTCCCCACGGGTCTGCCGGCCCGCCGCCGGATTTGGACCCGCTGTCACACTGGGGTCCCAGATGAAGACGTCTGCAGCTCTGTTTGGCAACATGTCTCCTTAATGATTCCTAATTTGTAGACCAAACAGCCGCTTATCACTTCCTCCGTCTATGACAGCTTAATCATCTCTAACCTCAGCCTGTGTGTGTGTGTGTGTGTGTGTGTGTGTGTGAGAGCGTGACCGGGACCTTTAATATGATTTGTGTATTTTGGTGTCACGGTTTAACAGCTTTATAAGCCAGGCTGCCGATAAGTATCATGTTATTAGGGAGTTACATATTTGACTTTATTTTTTTTCCCCTTTAAAGGAGGCACAGTGCAGACAATCGTATTAGAATAATGGCATTAATCAGGGGTCTCCTGGGAGGAGGAGGAGGAGGAGGAGGAAGAAGAGGAGGAAGAAGAGGAGGAGGGGGAGGAGGAGGGTGATTTGCATAGCAGGAGCTGTTTGCTAATATCTTTGTGCGACTGGCACAGAAAAAGGAAAATAGAGGCGCAGGGCCTTAAAACGCCATGGTGATCAACACTTCCTGATTGTGTGTGTGTGTGTGTGTGTGTGTGTGTGTGTGTGTGTAACATAAGGAGGGGGTATGGGAATGGAAGTAGAGGTGGGCGAGAATGAAATCTGCCTCTACCAGCTGCAATTATCATTAAGCCGGCGATGGAACGGGTCCACTCCAGCGGCGGCTGAAAGCCGGCGTGGACTCACACGTAATGTCGTATTAAATGGGAGCAAAAAAATCAATACACAATGCAAATGAAAAGCAGGGGAGTGGGATCCACTCAGTATGCATATTTCCTGTCAAGTACACTTTGTGACCCGCTGAACGCCGCGCGCGCCGCAACTCACTACTTTTGAAAATTACTGATGATCTCTTGTTACGAGCCCCTCCATCCTCCCGCCCGCCCGCATCCCTGATACGCTTGTGCGCCGGCGTCCGCGCCGGCGAATTAAAAGAGTTTGTCCGTGAACTGAGGCGAACGTGGCGCTTATGTGCTTTTTGTGCGCGCTAAATGGAAATGTTGATAAACACCTCCTCCCATGAAGCACTTGTTTTGTGTGCGGCGCACAACGGACACAAGAGAGCTAATTATGAGGAGGAGGAGCCGGGGCGAGGAGCGCGGCGGGCGGGCGGCGACTTATTTCTTTCCATTGTGTGCAGATATGATTATTCCTGGGATGTAAACACACGTCGGATGGTGCACGGGAGGAGGTGGGGGGGGAGTGAATGGATGCGCTCCGTCAGTGCAAAAAGATAAGTGCTTATCATGTACCTGGAGCCAGGAGGTCAAATCCAATATGGCCGCTCGTCTCCTCCAAACTTCCCCCACTGGTGGAATTCAAAATCTGAGCTGGTGGGGTGGTCCTTCCTTTCTATTGTGTGGGGGCTCTCTCTGAGGGCCACACAAGATATTTATTCTCTCTCTCTCGCTCGCTCTCTCTCTCTCTCGCTCGCTCTATTTCTCTCTCCCTCCCTCTCTATTTTGAACAATCCCCGGATCATGTGATTTGGTGTCACCCAGGATTATTTCATATGCTGGATTTAATCTGTGTAAATACTCACTAACTATTGGAGGATGAAAATAGTTGTTTAAGTAATAATAAACGTAGTGTCTTTGTTGTCGCTGCATGTTCTTTACATTGTACATCTGCTTTCAGCCACTCAGAGAATATTAATGTTCTTAAACACAATAGAAAGAGATAGTTTTACTCAGGTGTGAGAAATAATATTAAATTAAAATTTAAAAGAAAAATACAGAATTATTCCAACATTAATTATTTTTCAAAAGTCACATATGGTCAAAGATCACTTGGTATTGGCCCGTACATATTTTATATTTTTATGTTCTTTGTTGTTATATAACCCAACCTTCTCCCAACACAGTCACACGTCACAACAAATTAAAAATAGAATGGCTCCTGAAACAATTGTCTGAATTCCTTTGATCTGATTTCATCCTCATAGAACTTGATGATGAATGAGAATTAATCAAGTTACTAGTGATATAAAACTTTACATGATCAGTGTGGAGCATTAAAAGCATTCGAAATGTATATGTTTACATCAGTGACCTTCATCACTCATCCTCCTCATCCTCACAGAGCTGAGATCAGTGTGTGTTTTACACTGAACCGTCTCCATCACCGGCTCGTGCTCCTCCTCTTCCTCGCTCTCTCTCTCTCTCTCTCTCTCTCTCTCTCTCTCTCTCTCTCTCCCTCCCTCTCTCTCTCTTTCCCACACTTCACTCTCTTCTCAGCTCACCTCAGCAGAGGAGAACATTAGTGAATTTGTTTTAGGTCAATGGATCTGACGTGAACTCATTATCTCAAAGGTCAGAGTTATACATAAATGTATGGCGCGGCTCGCCGTGCTCTCCGTGCCGGCCGCGGCCCCGGGCCCCGGGCTCCGGGGAGGATCTCAGGATCTCTTAAAGGGACGTGGCCCTCGGGGAGGAGAGGAGGGCAGGGACCTCACAGGAGGTTCACAGGAGCCTCCGCCAGGCAGCCAATCCCGTCTCACACTCCGCTGATTATGCTCACCACTTCCCACACCGCGCCGCAGATACTCCACAGGGGCCAGGACGCCGTGGCGGCGGCGGTGGCGGCGGCGGCGGCCAAATAATGATGAGCGCGGGCGCTGGTTGAATTCCCCTCGGAGGTTGAGCTCGCTGTTTCGTGGCGAAGGCTCCTGCCTCTAATGACCCGTGTCAAAGAGGAGCTGGCACAGATGTAATGACATATACCTCGTCACTCTCTGCTGACAATTATCATCAAATATATATATTTATATATATATTTATATATATATATTTGTAGATATGGCTGCTTCCGTCAGGTCAGACCACCGTTATGACAAATGTGGAGGAGGCGAGGGCGAGCGAGGGCGAGCGAGCGAGCGAGGGATGTGTCCGAGACACCTGGTATCAGTGCTGCTCACACAGAGCTCCATTCTTCAGGCGTCAGGTTATTGTTCAGTGGCCCTGTAAAGAGTCATATCCTGCTCTGAACACTCTGAGTGTGTGTGTGTGTGTGTGTGTGTGTGTGTGTGTGTGTGTGGACGCTGTCACTCCCTCTCCTCCCCCACAATGAGGGGTTTAAGCTGCCACACTGGATGTGTAAGACCCTTCCCTCTGTGATGGGGCGAGGGCAAGGACCACCAGCACACTTGGCCCCTGTGCCCCCCGCGATGTGCCCCCCCCCCCAACAAAAGTGCATTGAGAGTCTCCACTTTTTTTTTTTTTTTCGCGCATGTTCGTCGACCTGGAGGTAGCGACGGCCACAGGGCGCCACTTCCTGTGGCGCCGTGAGCGCGTCCCGGAGATGGACGTGTCCATGTGACAGTGGAGATGAGCAGGTTCTACCTCTGTGAGTTGGCGTGAAGGAGCTTTTTGTTCCTTCTTCTTTGTTTCCTGCTTCCTTCCTTCCTTCCTCGTCTCCTCTTCTAAAAACAGAAGCCTCCTTCAGGGCAGGCTTTACCATTTTCATACTTCCACAACATCTCCCTCTGGTCCAACAACCCCCCCCCCCCCCCCCCCCCCCCCCCCCCCCCCCCCCCCCCCCCCCCCCCCCCCCGCCGCCCTCCCCCCCCCCCCCCCCGCCGGCACCCCCCCCCCCCCCCCTCTCGCCTCCATGCCCCGCCCCCCTCCGTTTCCAGCCTCCATGCCCCGGCCCTGCCTGTCCTGCAGCAGATTTAGTTTTTGTTGGCGAGTGTTAATAGGATTAAAACGGGTTACGAGCTCAATCACACAGAGCTTCAAACCATCCCTAAATGTAAGTATCTCATGGGGGTCGGGGGCCATTGTGGCTCAGCCCTCCCCATCGCAGGAGAGACCCCGGGGCCCGATGGGGGTGGCAAAGGTTCGGCCCCCTGGAAAATCTGCGGGATTATGTCGGCGCTCATTACAATGTACACAAAGAGCACGGGGATCAGTGGCAGCACAAACGGAGCAGTTAAGTCAAATAGGGTGGGCCGGGGGGGGGGGGG
>JAFBJT010112492.1:0-11026 GCA_016785325.1 Chascanopsetta lugubris
GCGGTCAGATCGGACCTCCTCGTTATGAAGGTCAATAAACACAGACACGGAGTCTGTTTCCGCCCGTCTGACAGAAAACCACACGCCTCCATTGTTGTGTTTGTGAGGGCGAGACGGCGAGAGTGTGAAACCGCGAGCGGCAGAATTAGAGGAATGTTCCCCGAGTTCCAGATGGTTTTGTTTCAGGGGATTCCACCGTCTCGTTCTGACAGATCCACCTCCACAATCCACTTCTTCATAAACATTCAGGGCAGTGCTGCGGGTTCCTTAAGCTTTCCCCCAAGCCGGCAATTCCATTCACTTCTGGCTCGCGAGCTCCTACGGGTCACGTGTACAACCCGACCCGCGCCATTTCCTGTCGGCCTCCTGCTTTCGGCCGGAGCGGATGAGAACATTTCTCCAGGCTTAGTTTGGCTTTGGTGACAGAGCACAACACAGCGCGAGGCTGAAGGCCGAGGACGTTCGGACAGAAGAATCATCCTCTCATTCTTATGCACCGACATATCTATGTCATGTCAGCAGTGTCTCGTTTTCCTCCTCTTCCTGCTCTGGGGCTTTTGTCAGTATCGGAGCATCACATAAATAAAAATAACATACCTGTGTGATAGAATTTTCCAGAAAATCCCAAGTTGAAAGTAAAATCAGGGACCAGCGCTCTCAGTTTGTTCTGAGTGTTGAGCAACGCCTGAGAAAAGGGAAACAGAAACGACAGCAAGTCATTTCAGTAAATCCAAGGTGCTTATAACAAATGGTCCTGCACCTGGAATCTGGTCAAATCTATATGATTTCATAATAACACTCTTTATAGAGATTATAATTCATGTATTCGTAGAAAGGGGGATGCACAGCAGCTTTCATTCAAACCATACACTTCCTGTATTTGGCTCTTTAACGGCTGGACATTTCACACGGAGCAGTAATCTGTCATTGGTCCGTTCAAACACACTCACCTCCACGTCCGACACCTTCATCCGGGTTCCCTCCTTGCCGACAAAGATATCGTCCACATCCACCAGGACGTGACGGTCCAGAGACAAACACAGTCTCTTTCCCGTCAGGTAGGCGATGGCGTCCACGAACACCAGCTTGTGGAGCCAGTAGTTGAGGTTATTGCCAAAGAGAACTCTCTGAATTCCGTCGTGGAGCCCCAGGTCCTGGACCACGGTGGCGTGGAGGGCCTGCATGTGACTGGGTCCAAAATGTGCCAGCGCCTCGGACGACTTGGTGCTGGCCAGGAGAACGGGCTCGTAAGTGGAGTGGTTGGATTGGAAAATGGTCCAGTCGTCTCCAGGCAACGGGCCCTGCTCCACCTGGTTGGGCTTGGTGATGTAGAGGAGGGGGGCGCTGGGGTTGATGTGGTAGTCCCTGAGTCCCAGGTGTGAGTGTAGAAAGAGGGGGAAACCTTTCAGCTGAGCGCTGAGCAGAGAGTTTTCATTGGCCTTGAAGAAGCCAATGACGCCCACTCCGTACTCAGAACAGTACTTATCCAACAGGTCGCGGTTCCACGCGTCCAGGTTCACGTATTTGAGCACGTTCTCGTAGATGATGAGCGTGTAGCGCCCGCGGTTGTGCTCGGTCAGAGTGGGCATGTCGCCTTTACCGGGAGCGATCTCTGTCCGGTAGTGGAAGCGGCTGGACTCCAGTATGGCTACGATCTCCTGGCCCAGCTGAGAGTAGATGCTCTCCACAAAAACCAGGACCACCGGCTCCGTCCTGGAATTGTCCATCGCTTTCACCTGCCGCAGTCGGCTCTGACGCACAGGAAGGAAGAGCGGCGCTCTCTGCACACCCGGCCCCCCTCCTCCTCCGTCAGAGCCGGCACTGGCTCCAGGTGATATCCCCCCTCCTCCTCCACAGTCACTGAAGGGCAAAGGGGGGGCCTCCTTGATTTTGGGGCTGTTGGAGACATAGTAAGCGAGGAAGGCCATGGACAGCAAGCAGAAGATGATGAGCGCCAGGATGAGGCGGTGAAGCTCCAGCTGGCGGACTCCTCGCATCAACTTCCACACACCCAAGCCTGCACCTACCATGGTGTTGGAGGGGGGGGGCGGGTCCGGGCAGCAGGAAGCAGTGGGGGTGAGGCAAAGGGGCAAGAGGGGAGTCGGGAGAAGAGGAAGAAGATCCAACTATAGATACTGGCACTGAAGTGTGCTGAGGAATAGCCATTTACACTAGGTCACCATGGCCAGCATCATCCACTACCTGCTCTACACCTCAAACTCTGTCCCCAACAACAGGAGAATGGGGGGGGGGGGGGGGTAAATGGGGGGGGGGGGTATAATGGATGGACTGTGAGATACTGAGAGGAAAGACAATGTGCTGAGCGAACAGTTTGTGTCTAATGGAGCAGTTTTCCTCGAGGATCAGCCTGGTTTTCCGCGGGGGGCTGGGCCGGCCCCTTTCAAGCCGACGAGCACATGGCTCTACATGTGAGCGCCGCCCTTTGACTGGAGGTTTCACGGCAGCGTCTCCACAGAGGGTATGTCAGTGCGTCGGGGTGGAACCCCCTCAGGACACGCCCCCTCAGGACACACCGCCCGAACATCACAGGCAAGAAATCCTAGAAGACAGGACAGGGTGAGAGGTATGAATTTTCAGTCCACTTTCGACTTAATCAGTCAAAATGATATGTCACTGTGAAAACAAATCACTTATAATATATATATATACATATATATATATACATATATATATATAAATAATATTTGGACCGTGCTGGTGACGGTTCGACAGAAACGGCTGGAGGAGTGTAAAAGTAAAATGTTCTTCTTATGTCCGACCTCGACATGTGAGATGCTTCTCTGACACAGATCATCTGAACATGACCAGCAGGACAAAGTCGAGCTCATTAGCATAAAGCCGGCCGCTCCCTCACTGAGGATTACTGAGCGCTGCAGAATCAAATTCCACAGAGACAGTATCACTTCAAATACCTGAGACCCTTTAAAGGTTCACTGTGTACGATTCAACTGCATCAAATGGATCAATCAAATGTTGCAGTGATGACGACAAAGTGTTTCGGAGAAACTTCAGAAGAATGAAATAAACATAACAGAGCCTCTGTGAGGAAAGTGGTTCTCCGTAACGTCAGGCCTACTCAGGTGTAAATATAAAGCTGACTTGAATCCGACAAAAACAGGGAACTCTTAGTTTCAGATCATGTCAATCAAAACATCAAATACTCCTGACAGATCCCCTTAAAGTTTGAACTCTGAACCTTTAATCACGTCTGAGGTCACAGAGATAAATGTGCCGACTCACCTGGACTGACTTCTCCTGTTGTTTTTGAACCTTCAGCTCAACATCGTGGACCACGTCTAAGAAATGAAAAGGACAGACAGAAGATGTGATTGAGAAAAGTGGATTGTTGCCGAGGCAACGATCAGAGTGGCTGAAGACGACAGGATAGTCGGTCTTTGCACAAAATCATCTGTTGGACACAGGTTCTCCTGATGCTCCAAAGAGACGGGTGAGCTGATGGACACACACACGCGATGCAACATCAACAATAAGTGTCACCAGATCGTACACACTGCACCTTTAAACACCAAAACATCTCCAAGATGTGGGAGCATTCGTTGGCGTATGATGCTGGAACAGCGGGACACAGCAGGGAGGCTGTTGGACAAAGCTTGGTAACTGACAACTGTCTGATTATGGACTCGTGTGTGACGCGTTCAAACGACCATCAAACGTGTGTTTTCCTCCAGAGTCTAAAGAGAGAGCGTATGAATCAACACAATCACTTATACACATGGACACTGCACTGCAAACTAAACAAACAAACAAATAACACAACACAACAGTTCTACAGGTGAAAGACTGAGGCCCTGAAGTGACAGAAATGTGAGGCCGAAAAAAGATCTACAAATAAAACAGTGATTTCCGTGAATCATCAGGATCCGACAAACAGGAAAACTCAGAACTACCGAGCTCAGACAAGGAGGATTACTGAACAATCCATTTCATCACGGGGTTGAGTTTCAGAGGTGTGTGTGTGTGTGTGTGTGTGTGTGTGTGTGTGTGTGTGTGTGTCGGGGCCTGGTGACTCCAGCAGATCAGTTCCATGGAGTCATTGATCAGTGATTTGGAGAGAAAGGAACAGATCAGCAAAAACTCCATTTCAAAACCTGCTCACTTTCTACGTGACGAGTGAGTCGCTACCACCCAAAGAGAGCTCCCCCCCCCCCCCCCCCCCCCCCCCCCAAAGAGAGCTCCGCCCCCCTGGGTGGTCCCCCCTCCGGGTGGATCCTCCCTGTAACAGGGCTCAGCGTGTGTTTCTGGAGATACTGGCCTGCAGGGCTTCATTTGTGCAGGATCCAGTCGGAACATGTTCTCGTTCAGGGTTCAGGCCTCGTAAGAACACTGGAGTGTTTCCGGGGCCCAGCAGATACAAACATTTCCCTGATGATCAGAGTCACAGAGAGACTCTCATTTCAAGCGCAAATTGGACTGGAAATGTATGGAGGTGGTTTAGTAAAGTGGGGCTTTTATTTTGAAGGCTAAGAAAGCGAGGTGGGAGGAGCTGTGAACGGTGGCGACCGGACACAGCTGAGTTTCCTCACATGTAAACATCAGGCGTGACAGAATCACACACACGGGACACGGACTTCAGGAGTGACAGGTCTGAGGACAATGCGTTGCCTCTCGTGCGTATGAATGTCTGAATGATTGAATGAGTGAATTGATACCAATGAGGAAATGAAACAGAGGAATTAGACTGAACCTGCACCTTTAAAGGTGCAGTGTGTCAGATGTGGTGACCTCTAGAGGTGAAGTTGTTTCCATCTCACTCTTCTGAACATGAGGAGAACCTGAGGTCGACTTCAGTTAAAACTCACAAGATGTTTAGTTCGTCCACTTTTACTGCTGTAAAAACATGGCCGCCTGATAAAGAGGACCCACTGCTCATGTAAATACATTAATGAGCTCATAGAAGGGTAATGTGGACAAACTAAACGTGTAGGTGATTATAAAGTCATGAAATGTAACTGTAATATTTTTAACTGACCCAACTTTACACGCTGCACCTTTAAGAACTTACAAACAATGAACTCATCAGTTTGAGTGTAAGAGCCACAGAAAGGAGCATGGACACCACACCCTGAGGAATGTCAGGATGCGTGGTTATTTGTGAGGGGTCACCTGAGTGGGCGGTCCTTAACTGTGGCCCTGCCCACCAGGTGTGAAGAGAACAGGGCCTCGCGTTCTCTGTTCCTCATGTTTACACAACTACACAACAACACGGTGAAGACACGATGAAACACGACACACTGAGATCATTGAGACATCTCCTTATTCTGTTCAACCATCGACCACCATGTTTACACACAGCAGACCGGAAGCTCAGACACAGATCCGAGCGTGTGACACCACAACAGAACATCAGGTCAGAACCAGACTGGACTCTACGGGGCAGTTTATCACAGGGGGCAGGGAACAACCACGCGCCACCGGAGTTAGACGGAGATAACAACAACATCAACGCTTTGCTTTCAACGAGCTGCCATGCTCTGCAGTCGGAGTGCTGACGCTAGCTGTGGACCGTTAGCATGTTAGCATGGCTACCGACGGCTGTGAGAAGCCCGATAAAGATGCTCCCGCCTGTGCCCGTGAACATACCTGCGGCCCGGCCTCCTCTCCGACCCCGTCAGCTCCGTGGTTCCGTCACATTCGTGAGATGAAGGTTCCCGATTCAAACGTCGGGTCTGAGGTTAGCACTGGGTTAGCCTAACAGCTAGCTGGTGCTAGCACAGCGGCTCTCTACTCCGAGAGGCTTCGGCTCCGGGACCGTGTCACAACATGAGGACTCTGCGAGGTGGTTCCGGTCCCGGCAGGGTTCTGTCTCAGCGGGTCAGTGTCCGGGCAGAGGAGGAGGGCTCCTTCATCCCTGATGTTTACACTTAAAAGCCAACTTCAGCACGTCGCTGCTCCCTCCGCCATCTTGGTTCTGCTGGAACCCCCGGACTCAACCAACTCTGGATTCACGCGGGGGGGGGGGGGGGTAAAAGGGGGGGGGGGGGGGTTAAAACGTAACCCCCGCGATCCACGTCTGTTTCCCACAGACCGGAGTCTTCAGAGCGCGTGTCTGCGTGCGCGTGCACGTGTGCGTAATTTCGTTCAACCCTTTCCTGAGTTGAATGACTGTTGTTGGGCAACATACGGCCCGCGGCCCCAAACCGGCCCGTTAGAGCAACCGATCCCGCCCATGGGAGGTTTTACAGTTCAAAACGTGCACTTGGTTTAACTTGGTTGTATTCAGAGGAGACATTTACATTTGATGCATAGTATTTTCATTTAAAGGTGCAGTGTGTCAGATGTGGTGACCTCTAGAGGTGAAGTCACATGTCGTATCATCAGCTCACCCTCACTCTTCGGAACATGAGGAGAAGCTGTGCTCCACTTCAGTTGTTGTTTTAACTCTAAACATGTTCGGTACGTCCACTTTTACAGTTGTAAAAACATGGCCGCTCCGTAGAGGAGCCACTCCTCTTGTAAATACGCATAAAAAAAATGTGAGGTAATTGGTAAATGTATGAACATATCAGTATGTAATTGTTTTATTTTTTTACACTGCACCTTTAAAACAGTAATGACACCAGTCAGTGAGATATCATTTTGAATGGTCATCAAGTAACTCTACACGTGGAGAATTGCATTTGTCCTTTTTATTTATTCATCTCACTCTAATTTAGAACCTTTTGCAATCAGTACATATAGAACTTTTCAAACAAGCTACACTTTTTTTAGGAATACAAAAATATCACAGTACGTTTTCTAACTGAGTCAACTTCACCCGTGAGGCCCAGAGCTGATCAGAGAGGCACGTTCAGAACCACAGCCGGCGCCTGGACACGGATGGAGAGTAACAGCACCATGATCTATTAGCCACACACACAGACACACACACACCCACCACACACACATCACACAGGTGAGTGAACCTGTGTGAAGCAGGACTTTCCATCGCCGGACCACCGTCTCCTTTTCACAGATTCAGCGCGGGGGGTTTGAAGGTGATGACCCCACGATTCCCAGTGACACAACAAACCAAACACTCTCCCTCCAACTCCCGGACCATCCTCAAAGAAATCATAGATCTCGGCGCGGTGGTGGAGTGGGTCGTCCACAGCCTCCAAATGAGCTTCATACCTCATTCAACACATCTCAGCATCTTATAACGGGACTGAACCAAACGGTCACCAGCTTCTCCTGGGTTTGAAAACAAGGCCAAAGAATTGTTCTGATTATCAAAATCTCTTTGTCCACTTTTCCACTTATCTTTTAAAGGTGCAGTGTGCCAGATTTGGTGACATCTAGTGGTGAAGTTGTATCCATCACCTCACCCTTCTGAACATGTAGGAGAACCTGTGTTTGACTTCAAGCTCATTTAAGGGTCATGGAAAAGGATTATACATTTAGGTCATTATGAAAATGTCAGTATGTCATTTCTACCTCCAACAGGAGGACGATGACTCGCGAAATCCTACAGACTGCACCTTTAAAATGCTTTCTTTCATCTGAGACCGTCAGTATTAGTGAGAGAATTGGACAAATCTGTCAATATTTCAAAAAAATCTTGTCAGATTGACAGTAAAAATGTGATCAACCCTAAATGGAAATTAAAAAAGAACTTACTGTTTTTCAATAAATCAAATATCTAATACAACAGAAAGCCTCTCAGCCCAGGTGATGACGTTCTCACGCAGAATCAGACTATGGAGGGGCCCCTCGCTGCCTCAGCCGGGCCCCTCGCTGCCGGGCCCCTCGCTGCCGGGCCCCTCGCTGCCGGCGCCCCTGGACGCCTCAGCCGGGCCTCGGGTTTCAGTCTGTGCTCATGTGGCTCCTCGGGTCGGGGCCCAAATGTCAACGTGGATCCCACTATCTATAGTTCCCTCCCGTTCCTCTCTCCATTCATATCAAATTCTATACAAAATATTTTTTTAAAAATCAAACAAAATACTGAAAAATCCTGCACTCCTGTACTGAAGATATAATTTCTCATTTTATTTTTCCCTGTTAGTCTCCTTCTCTCGCACACACTGCAAAGATTCATGAACGAGGCCACGCGGCATCCACCGCCTCTCTGGACAGGAATGTTGCAGCATGAAATTGACTCAAACTCAAGTGGTTTCATTCAAAACAAAACTCAACACAACAATGACACAACAGTGGAGATGAGGTGAGGGAGGATGGAGGTGACACATCCTCCTCAAATGTCTTCAGTGTGGGGGGGTGGGGGGGGGGGGGGAAACGATGAGTTAGCTGCAGAAACGATGGAGAACACGTAGATTCCACAAACATGATAAAAGAGGAGGAGGAGACGAGTGGACCTGCTCCCCCCACGTATAAAAAGCCAGTTTGTGGGTCGGGGGGGAACAGGAGCTGATTGTCCTTCCCGGTCCCGGGGAGTTCACGTCACCGGGACCGGGCTTCCTCGCAGAACCGGACAGAACGCGAACCCACTCAGTGCAGAGGCAGATGGCAACGTCGGCGGCGGGCGCGGGAGTTGGACCACGCTGCTGCGTGTGCTGCCCCCTAAGGGGAGAAGGTGGCCATCTCCAGGGAGATGCGCTGCCACAGCTCCTTGGTCTGTTTCCCTCGCTTCAGGTTCTGCAGCACGTCGTTGAACTGCATCATGCCCACCGGCGTCAGGCAGAAGGCGCCGCGAGCGCTGCGGATGATGTTGACGAAGTCGTCGTAGTCGGCCGGGGTCAGGTGGATGAGGCGGTGGTGGATGTACTGCAGAGGGAGGGGGGAGGGGGGGGGGGGGAGAGTTGTCACTTCTAAACATATCAACAAAACAATGACATACTGACATTTTCATGCATTTTTAATCACCTAAATCAACACTTTTTTTCCATGACCTTTAAATGAGCCCTTTAATGTTTATGTACTAGAGGAGTGGCTCCTCTCTACGGGGGCGGCCATGTTTTTAAAGTGGACAAACTAAACATCTTTATAGAGTTTGAACAACAACTGAAGTGGGGCACAGGTTCTCCTCATGTTCAGAAGAGTGAGGGTGAGGTGGTGATACAACACTTCACCTCTAGAGGTCAGCACACCTCACACACTGCACCTTTAAGTTTGAGCAATCTGCCTGCTTTGAAACGGAGTCACAATAATCTCCTTAGAATATCTAACTGAATATGATTGACTGCTGTCTTCTCACCAACACCTGGACTAACGGCGTGTGAACTACCTGCAGGTAGGCCTGTTGGCACCGCTGGACGAGCTGATGGAACGCAGGAGTTCTGAGGTGGGCGTGGATGTGGGCGGGGTTCAGCCTCTGCAGAGCCTCCATGATGATCTCCTGCAGGACAAACGGACTGAGGACGCCCTTCGCCGCTCCCACGCAGAACTGGTACACGTAGTTCACACCTGAGCGGAGGCAGAGGGACGATTGGATGTTTGGACAAAACAGGAAGCGAGTGCCGAGAAGTCGGCGCTTCATTGTGCGGATTTCAGTTTCAAAGAATGAGCGGACTGACCGAGCCTCGCAGCCAGTCCCAACAGCCACTTGACGTCCTCTGTGTAAGGGGGGCTCCTGGAGAAGTTGTTGGGATGATCATTGTGAGCCCTCCTGCCCAGCATCTCCAGAGCCAGCATACCTTCACACAGGGGAAGAAGAGTCATCATCCTCTCCGTGAACACCTGCCTCCGGTGGAGGGAAACAGAAGCACGGCTGCTCACCGACTCTGTAGGCAGAGTGCAGGTAGTGCAGCCCCTGCTGGCTGATGGGCTGAGTGTGCTGCTCGTCCTCCGACGAGAAGGGGGCGCTGACCAATGAGCCGGGCTGAGAGGAGAGGGTGGGCAGAGCCGGCCCCTGGATGGTCTGGATGGTGGGGCCTGTGTGGACGCTGCCCACTGTGGAACAATGACAAGCTGAGGGTGGCGCTGGGGACGTCTGGACACACTCAGCACACGCTAACACTCCGTCATCTGACTATCAAGCGTTGAAGGAGGTTGATCGTCCTTTGCTTTAAACCGGCGCTTCCCAACTTGTCTGGGTTCGAGACCCACCATCACCCTCATTGATGAGCCGCGACCCAACGGAAAAAACATTTCATCTTCTCAAACGTATTCAATGAAAAGATGCAGCGGTTTGAACCCGAGACAGTTCAGAATATCACAGGTTTGAATGACTTTAAAATCCCACCAGCAGGGGGCGACGCTGGAGAGGGAAGTATTTGCACCAATTAGCTGCATTTGAATTAAAATCCAAAAAGTGCATCTTAGGGACAGAAGGTAATAAAACCTCTTTTGTCCTCAATATAAGAAAATACACATTTCACGTCGTTGGTGTCATACTTGTTTTCCGTCATGGTCAATTAGCATATGTAAACAAACTTCAATCAGGGAAATGGCAGATGTCGATTAGCGTTACAGGGTGTCACCGCCACCTCCTGTTAGGGAGTGTGAATGTACAGCGCTCTGATGCAGACAGAAATAGGATTTTCGTCACTTCTTTTTGGGTCCACGACCCTTTTTTAGGTCGCGACCCACCACTTGAGAACCACAAGTTTAAAGCGGAGTAAACAGACATAGGCTTTGGTTTCTAACCAGCTACAGTGGCGCTGAGGGGCAGGCCGCTCTCACTGTGGTAAGGATGGACGGCAATCTGAGTCATGGACGGGACGGGGACGCCAGGGAAGGTCACCGCTGTGGCTGCCATCGGAGGCTGAGGGCCGGCGGCCACCGAGAAGGGGAACTGGGCTCCGATGAAGGCTGGGTGCATTCCCTGGGGGGGGGGGGGGGGGAGACACACACACACACACAGCTATGGGGGGGGAGAGACACACACACACACACAGCTATGAGTAATATTTACAAATTAAACTCTGAAGTCAGTGGTTGGTCTCTGGTTAATAATCCGCGGACCATGATTCCACTTCCTCATTCGGACGACGTCAGACAGGAAATGGTTCGTGTCAAAGTGTTAAAATCCTGCGCTTCATTGGGTCGAATGTGGAACCGTCTCTGTTGCTCTGTTCAGTTCAGCTCCACATGCACATGATCATCAGGG
>JAFBJT010112493.1:0-22169 GCA_016785325.1 Chascanopsetta lugubris
GGCGGAGGAGTGGCGGGGGGGGGAGGCACACACACTGCTTCTGTCAGGGAGCAGCTGATGTGGCGGGACAGGAGAGGGGGGTCTCCATTCTCTGTTTTCACACAAATGACACGTAGTGGTCAAATCCTCTCTCTCCCTCTGTGTGTGTGTGTGTGTGTGTGTGTGTGTGTGTGCGCGTGTGTGTGTCTACACACTCGCACACAAAAGACAAAACACACTTTTACACAAGCAGGAAAAACACCCATTTACTTAAAACACACACCCACTAAAGTTTTCTGCTGACCCACCTGCTCCCATAATGAAGCCTTTCTTTCAAAATCTCTCTCTCTCTCTCTCTCTCTCTCTCTCTCTCTCTCTCTCTCTCTCCTCCCATTTGGCCCCGCCCCCTGGCTATAATTAGCACTCATCACCGCCGGCGAGGGAGAATGGCGGTCTTTAAGCACAACCTGTCTTCGCCTGACACCTTTATGTTTTGCCGAGCGCGTCGCAATTGTCGCCTTTTGTGCGCGCCGTCCTCCATTTAGCGGACGGGCGCACAATGGGGACGCCCGGCGGGGGTCCTTACCTGTGAAAGGGACCCCCCGCTGTTCACACCATTCAGCCCCTTTACTCTCAATTCATGGTGAAAGACCCCCCCCACCACCACCACCACCACCACCACCACCACCACCCCCCCACCCCATCAGTCTGAATACCTCTTGTATGCTCCACTATTTGTGTGTTTTCATGTGTTTTGAAAACACCAACCATTCACACCTCTCCTCTCTGATGCATGGTGGTATAATGATGCAGGGCCTCAAACAGGAAGCAATTTCTCTTTATGTGTGTGTGTGTGTGTGTGTGTGTGTGTATCTTTGTCTCTTTGTGTGGCTGTGTGTGTGTGTGTGTGTTTGTGTGTGTGTGTGTGTGTGGCCAGGCCCTCTGTGTTTGTATGTATGAAATAATTGCACTAATTGCTGTGTGAAAATTGGGCTGCGCTGAGGGGGGCGGGGGGGGGGGGGATTAGAGTGGTGTCATTTGCAGCGCGCAGCCCGGTGCTGCGAGTGGCGACAGCGAGCTTCACCCAAACCTGCTGCTGCTGCTGCTGCTGCTGCTGCTGCTGCTGCTGCTGCAGGAATGCAGAAATGAAAACCGTGCCTTTTTTCCTCACACTTCCTGTTTCCCTCAAACATCCCTTCACGAAGCGAATCAGACGTGAGGTCACACTTTCTTTGGTTTGTTTAAAAATAAGAAATACTCAGCATATTTGACACCGTTTTATTCCAAGGTACATAAAACAGAATTGTACTCTTGGACGAGTAACGTTGAAATCTTTCAAACCTTCACACAGGATGATTCAAACCACTCAACATGCAGCTGAGAAATGTCAAACTACAGGAAAGGCACAATGAGATCAACAGCTCTCCCGTTGAAACCACTTTTTTGAAACATTCTTATTTTTATTTGGATCAAACAGCCTTTTAAAAAAAAATCTGATGATATAAACGAGATTCGTGATTTATTTATTATTTTAGAGATATTTAATACATTTTTGGAATATGCTCTTTCTCAAAGTATGCGTTGGAAAACTAGATTCTACTCTGGATCATGACTCGGCGCTTCTCAAAAGCGAAAGGAAATCGGTGGCAGTCCCTCGTTCTCTCATCAGCGATGGAAAATAGAGTAAATGACAGTTTGCAACCTCCTTCCAAAGCAAATGGGGGGAGGGGTGGGGGGAGGGGGGGAGGGGGGGTCATAATACAGACAAGTGAATTGAACGGAAAGGCGGTGAAAATGTACTATTTGAACGATGAAGTCGAAACACCGTGATGGATCTTCTTCTTCTTCTTCTTCTTCTTCTTCTTCTTCTTCTTCTTCTTCTTCTTCTTCTTCTTCTTCTTCTTCTGGGGGGGGGGGGGGGGGGGGGGGGGGGGGGGGGGGGGTCATAATACAGACAAGTGAATTGAACGGAAAGGCGGTGAAAATGTACTATTTGAACGATGAAGTCGAAACACCGTGATGGATCTTCATCTTCTTCTTCTTCTTCTTCTTCTTCTTCTTCTTCTTCTTCTTCTTCTTCTTCTTCTTCTTCTTCTTCTTCTTCTTCTTCTTCTTCTTCTTCTTCTTCTGGAAACCCTCCTGCCGGGAGTTCTCCGCTCAGCGTCTGTCACTCGCCACGAACGCGGGCGCCATGTCTCTCCCCCCCCCCCCCCCCCCCCCCCCCCCCCCCCCCCCTCCTCTTTGTCCTCCCGGCATTGCACGAGTCATTCTAATCAGGCCTTTGTGCCGCCGGCGGACATTTTTTATTTTTATTTTTTTTGTCTTTCGAAGCCACGTTCTTCCGCGTTGCGCCGACCTCACGGGCCGGGTGAGGTCCGCAGATGTGCCTTTTGTCTCTCCTGCCGCCGTTGACGGAACAATCGATGTGCTTTGCCTCTGACAGGTGCTGGAGCTGCGGAAGGCCACGCCCCCTCCGAGCTCGGACCCCGGCCTGCAGCAGCAGCAGCAGCAGCAGCAGCAGCAGCAGCAGCAGCAGCTCCAGAAGCTCCAGCAGGCGCTGGATCACATCTCCGCCATCGGCTCGGCCCTGAGTGACATCCAGAAGTACTACCAGGACCAGGTGTGTGTGTGTGTGTGTGTGTGTGTGTGTGTGTGTGCGCATCCGCCGTGACGGATGTGATACAAGTGCAAAATAAGTATCTAGTGTCTCACTCTATCGATCCCCCCACCCCTTCAATCTGTGGTGTGTCTCCTCCAGGTGACGCAGAGCGACAGCAGTGAGCTGCAGAGCGTCAGGCGGCGGCTGGAGGAGAGCGAGGTGCAGAGGGAGGCTCTGGAGTCCAAGCTGTCGGACGCCGACGCCGCCGTCGCTCAGCTGCAGGAGGAAGGTACGGTCGGACGGAGCGCCCCCGCCATCAGCCCCCTCTCTCGTCTCCCGCCGCATGCAACGAGGAAAGTGGCGGCAACCTCTCCGCTGTTAGCGTGTTAGCGGACGCAGCCTCCGTGACAACCCCCCCCCCATCTCCCCCCCCCCCCCCATAGGTTTCTGCAGAGTGCTGATGAGGCCCAGTCACGAGGAAGAGGACGAGGAACTTCACAACAACTGCGAGTTATTTAGTAAGTTATTTATTTTGCTTCTGCTCGTCCCTGGCTCTCGGACACCGCCGGGAAATGATTTCACTCGGCGAAGATTCCTGCTTGGACCGGGACCGTTAGTTCATGTTTCTGCTCCATCTCAGTGGGGGTGGGTGGGGATTCATGATCTGCCTCCCCCCCCCCCCCCCCCCCCCCCCCCCCCCCCCCCCCCCCCCCTCAATTTCTCATCGCCCCCAGTGCAATCCGACCCACGCGTGCAGAAGCACCTCGGACCTGCTGCACTTCCATAATTAATCAACAGTATTTTCACACTTCTTCGTGCCGTGAATTATTTGTGTCCCCCTCCTGGCGCATGGTGATTTTTAACACTTTCATAATGGACTCCGCCGGCCCGGGATTTTGTTGTGGCATTTTTAGCCATGTAGTTAAAGGTGCAGTGCGTAAGGTGCGGTGACCCCTAGAGGTGAGGTTGCGTGCCGTATCCCTCGCCCTCGCCCTGCGGAACCCGCAGGAGAACCTGTGGTCGACTCGAGTTGTCGTTCAAACTGGAAAAGATGATTAGTGCGTCCGCTCTGGGCTACTGTACAAACATGGCCGCCCCCCCCGTAGAGAGGAGCCGCTCCTCGTGTAAATAAACATTAACGGGCTCATTTGAGACGATGGGCCAAAAAGAAAAGACGTGGGTGATGATGAATCCATGAAAACGTCAGTAGGTCATGGTTTTGTGAGGTTTTTAGAAAGTGACAAAAATGGCCGAGATCGTACGCACTGCACCTTTAAAATCAGTGTAGCCGGATTGGCTTCACTCTGTTCACGGCCCTTTTACGTGAATATATGAAGAGAGACAGCAACAATGCGACGATTACTAGCCAATGTATCCAAATAGAGTTTGTCACATAGAATAGAAAAATAAAAAAAATAAAAAAAATGAAAAGATAAATCCTCAGCTGTTTGAAAACGGCGGGAACGGTTCGTGATCACATGACTGGAACACCTGTCAACAGTCGATGTCGTGTGTAACATTTCAGTTTCCCTTTGCAGTCCAACTCTTACAAGAGACAGCGGAGAGGGAGAATCCACCCGATGAGCCGCTGAAGACGTCCGCTCCTCCTCCTCCTCCTCCTCCTCCTCCTCCTCCTCCTCCTCCTCCTCTCCCCCCCCCTCCTCCCCCCTCCACCGTCGGCAGGTATGTGCGGAGCGTGTTTTCGAGAGTTGAGACCAAACATTCATGTGTGAAACATCAAGAGCGAACGAAGTCACCCTGTGATTCCTCCACCTTGCTCCAGTCCGCTCGACCTCCTGAGGAGTCGGAGGAAAGATGGCGGCGGCCCAGACAATCCAAGCAGTGAGTCGCCCTCCGTTTGATTTCCCTCGGCGGAGAAACGAATGTTTTTTTTGTTTTGTTTTGTTTTTGCTCGTTTGTCAGACCTTTGACGCTTGAATCCCAAACTGTTTGCGTCTGAATATTTGAACTCCCGTTGTTCCGAATGGTTGAAGAGGCGGCGTCCTCTCGGGACCTCAGGGCCAGCGCGGTGGATGAAATGATGGAGAGAATAAAGAAAGGAATCGTCCTGAGGCCCATGAGGAAAGATCAGGTAGAAAACAAGTCATTTGCAGAGACCCACTGAAAATTAAAGAATTTAAAAAAATTTTTTTTAGATCAAATGAGCCTGCTCATTCTAAATGTCCCTGTAATTTCTCTCGGCGCCGGACAGAGCGATCCACCCTCCAACTCTGAGGACAGTTGGCTCGTTTGCATAACTCAATATAAACACCGTGAATTTGAGACTAACTTCCACCTATACGATTGTGCCTGACATGGAAACGTTCTAAAAAAAATCAGTATAAGATTGAAAATTGGAATAGTCCTAATTATTTAAAGTATTGAAATCATTTAAAGTAATAAACACCTATTTTTTTTAAACCACAACTCACCGTCTGTCTCCGCCCACAGGAGGACGACAGTGCCTGGAGGGTCAGTCATCCCTTTCACTTCCTCCCCTTTAACCACTGAGTTACGTTTCCCAATGTCAAACTGACTTCACGTCTCGGTTCCTTTCGCAGGACCAGAGGAGCGAAAACAGAAAATCCGCCGTTCTCGAGTTAAAGGGAATCCTGGTAATTGATTGATTTATTTTGGGGTTACCTTCGATCATGACCATCAAATTGGAGATCGCTGTATTTCGACGTCTTCCCAAATGCCCCAGGGCAACATGAAGCTGCAGCAGCACCGCAGACTTCCCTCCAGGAGGGGGGCGGGCAGGAACGTGGGGGAGGCGGAGCTTCGGCTGGTGCTGCAGAGGAGGAGGAGAGCGATGGGGGACAACCAGGATCGCAACTCCGTCTTCATCCAAGGTATCAATCATGTCCTGTCACTCCTCCCAGCTGTAGTCATGTTTAAAGAGCCGGCTCTCAAAACCTTTTTTATTTGCAGACACGAACTCAGGATGCAACTTGCATTTCCGCCATTTCCATATTTTCGGTTTACAGCCCATCAACACTGGCGCCGGCGCCTATCACCAATGACTTTCCTTATATCTCCGACTCTGCGTGTAACACGTAAACTCCGCTTTTTCACCCTGAGACATTTGTTTTAGATCCTTTGTTTTTTTTTTTTTTTTAAAGAATCTCCATTTCAAAAAATGTGTGTTTTTATGTTTTGGTGCCTCTGGTGCAAATTAAATTCCCCACTTGGACCAACAAGAATTACACGTTCACACTTTCCCAAAATGATCCCCCAAAATGGTGTCATGTCCCTTTAATACCTTTGAGCCATGAGGTCAGTGATTTGTATCGACTAAAGCTGAGTTTTTAAAAACCACTCGCCCGCATTTATGTCTATTGATAGGAAAAGATAAAGACTCGAGGATCAAAAATAAACATCCGATCACTTCCTGGATTGACCTCCACTCAAACTCGCATGGCCAATGAAATGTGTAGTATTTATCTTTGTGTGTTGATTGGACTTCCTGCCTCATATGATGTCATCTCCGCGTCAGACCCCCAGCCGGCTGCTCTGTGCGGCCCGGCCGCAGGAGGCCCTTCCTGGGTGGAGAAGGGCAGCGCCGCCCCCGTGCTCCGGAGGCTGAAGCAGAACCGGGAGAAGAGAGACTCTCGCATCCGAGCGTCGGCTCTGATCATCGGGCGGGAAAACCTCAGTCAGACGGAGGAAGGTGCTGAAAGTGTTTCTCATTGATCTGTGCCGGGTGATTTTAGAAAGCGTCTGTTCTAAATTTAGAATAAAGAAAACTTGAAGACACAGAAACCGGGGATTTATTTTTATTTTATTTGAATTTGATTGAATTTGATTTTATAGAGGTTCCCATTGGACCCGAGAGCCCGGTTACTTGTCGCGTGTCAAAGCAAGATGGCGCTCGCTCAGCCGCACTTAACATCCCACATCATTCTTTCTGGGGCTGGTGTGATTTTTTCATTTGATCCGAGTGCAACATTACAGGGGTTTCAATGGCGGGGGCAGCGGGGGGGATAGCCCCGAGCCATTAAAGAGAAACACCCCCCCCCCACACACCCCAGAGGTGTCTGTCTCTTAAAGCCTGATCCCGCAGACGGACGGTGGCTGCCATTTTATTCAGGGCACATTAAAGCGGCCTCTCACACCTGCAGCCCAGAGGTGTCGCTGAGCTAAGAGCCTCAGGTGAGCGACACCCGTCCGCCCGGAAAGTCTCTCTCCTTTTTCGCCTTTTGTTTTCTCACCTCCACACACATGCTGTTTATATATATATATATATATATATATATATTATATCTATATACATGTGCACGGATGCATGAGTGAGCACCACGCGGCTCCATCTCGTCTTTGCTTTTGAAACCGACTCCCACCTTTGACTCCGACACCGTTTTAGTGTCTTCACACTGTTCGACATTATATATTTACTTTATTTAGCTCTTCTTTATTTTTATTTATTTATTTTTTTTACCCGAGCCGCCGCCTCTTCACTCTGCGCCATACATTTTTCATTCTTTCACGCCTTCAGTCTCAAAGGTGTGAGCTCTTCACGTAGACTGTACACTGATGGCCGGGGGGGGGGGGGGGGGGGGGCCCCCCCCCTTTTCCCTTTTTTTGGGGGGGGGGGGGGGGGGGGGGGGGGGGGTAGCCACCACCTTTTCCCTTTGTTATTGACTTCATGCACATGATGGTGAAAGTGTGTGTGTGTGTGGTGTAGTATTATCTTGTGGGGACCTAAATTTGTGTGTTCACTCACATTAATGGATTCTATTTCCTTTATTTAGGTCAAAAGACAAATCATAGATATCCACAACATGTGCTATCCAACTGGGTTATCAATTTAAAGGGTTATTCCCCACATTTTTTTTTCCAAAAGGGTCATTTTTCCCTACACACTGCACCTTTAACTTGAAGCTGATATGGCTATGACACATGTGGCGTCAGCCATGTTGTCAGGACCTCAGCCTGTATCCACAGATGCATCCTGGGGGCTTGTGTTGTTTGTGGTAAGTCAGCGTCCTGCAACATCTATATATGGAAACACCATCGGCAGCAAATCCTCCATATTGTACATATATGTAAACGAGAGGGAACATTTTCTGTAGATGATCTGATATGACAGGATGAATCTCGACGTATTCGACGTTGACGTGAGTCGAAATTAAATTAGAAATATTTGACGTAAAATCGAAAAAGGTCTCGTCCCTGGGTGGGCTCGAACCACCAACCTTTCGGTTAACAGCCGAACGCGCTAACCGATTGCGCCACAGAGACTTGTGGGCGGTGCGAAGAGCTGTTTTAATATAACGCATCACCTTGGGTATATTTTATACATTTGTCAGTCTATAGTAAATCAATTCTTGTTTCCCTTTACTATCAAAGGATCAAAGTCGTCACTGCAACTTAATCCGTCTATAGTTTTGACATTACATGACTTTGCTTCACACATGCACAGTTAAATATTCGGGCAGCGTTACACTCGTCATTCCAAACAAGAACACTCCTTCTCCTTTTATTCCCTGTGGCCGCCTCACTCAAGTGGATCAAATTAACATACAACACGCACGAGACGTATCACGCACCTGCACTCCCCCCTCCAGCCCGAGGTGGCGCTGCAACACGCTCATGCGTGCATTTCTTGCGCCCCCTCTTGTCTGCTTTCCTCCGCCTGCAGTGGCGATACAGAGGGAGGGGAACTTTGCCCAGCGCTAGTTAGCAGCCAGCTAACTGTCTGCGTGTTTTCTGTGTTATTTCCGCATTTGTGCGCGTCGTCTCATATGTAGAGAGATGTGGTTTATTTATTTACTCAGCTGGCTGTCACTGGTGGTCCAAATATGCTTCGTCACCCTTGCAATCGGTAAGTTTGTGTGCTCCCTGCAAGAGCCTCCCTACCGGCTAATTTCGCTGGCTAATGCTAGCGGACTGAAATGAGCCGTTAAAGTCACGGCACGAAGCGCCAGTCGGGCTGTGTTCTCCCGTGCGACGTCGTATTTAGCGGCTTTCCCGCAGTTGTAGAAACGTGGAATCAAAACGCCAACGGGGAATCGAGCCTGCGACGTCTCTTATTCCTGGGACCTTTGCGTTAGCATGCTACCTAGCTAGCTAAGTCCAAATGTCAACAGATCACATTTCAAACGCTGTCAGTCTACATAAACAAACAATGCACCACTTTCACGTTGTCATTCTGTTTTTGTTTTTTTTGAAGTTTTACTCTTGTCACTTCCAATTCCCAAACGATTTCACGTGACGTAGGACTCTCATCAGCCCCCGGGTGTAACGTTTGCTAGCAGGGGCTGACATTTAGCTTAACTCCAAACTTTATTAGTCTGCCCGCCTTGTACAGGATTCCTGCAAATCAGTCAGCTGTTGTATCAGCAAACAGTGTCACCACAGTATCTGGTGGTAGTTGCCGAAAACACCTGCAGTATGGGGGGGGGGGGATTAGCATGCTAGCCTCGAGTCCCATCAAAGTTAGCTTTGTGGGTGTATTCGTTTGTTTACATTGCAGCGTGACGTGTACATAAAGTGGTTTTAATGCTATGGTGAGCTTGTTTGGTGTTGCACTGTGTTTCCAGGCTTGTGAATGAGACGTGGCACTCACTCTGTGTGTGTGTGTGTGTGTGTGTGTGTGTGTGTACGTAACACCCTGAGCAGCAGCTGTCAGGTGTGGCTCCTCCTGACTGTCAAACTCAGTCTGTGTGAGTTGTTTAGCATTAGCATTAGCACATATAGCTTACAGCACCGACATTGTTGTTGTTTTTCATTTATTTCATCATCCTAATGGTGCAGCCACTTGCTTTCCTGTCTTGTCTCAGGGGGCTCGTGATATTATTCTATAATATCTTATTCAGACCGTGGCCACAGAACCCACGTCCGTTACCTGTCTGCATTAGCGCGTAGTGTCAGTGAAACCTGTCCGACCCAGTGGGCCGCCATTCTTGCCTGTGCATCACTTATCTTTATTTACTTTTGGAGTCGGCGCGAAAGTGAAACACAGAAGAAAGAGGGACAGGACGGGAGTTTGGAAAGGGCGACTGCTGGAGCCGACAGACAAATATAGACTTTGAAAGTTTAAGGGGGGGGGCGGCGGTGCACCACTGTCATTTTGTGAGGCTTTAGATTGTTTACGTCCGATGTTGCCTCTTTGAACGGGCTCCACAGTGATCCAGGTTGACTCGGCACGTCTCAGTCATGTCGTCAACATCAAGAACTGAAAATAGTCAAAACGCTGCGCATTCACCCGCCTCAGCAAACGTTTGAAATGAGCTCCTCGCCACTTCCTGTCCCCCCCCCCCAGCTGCTGGCCTCTACTACCTGGCAGAACTAATAGAAGAATACACAGTCGCCACCAGTCGAATAATAAAGTACATGATCCTGGTGAGTTCCACTGAACATTACATCACACGTCAAACCCCTCCCCCTTCGCCGCCGCTTCACCGTGTATGTGTTGTCCAGTTCTCCACAGGCGTGCTGGCGGGCCTCTATGTGTTTGAAGGCTTCCCGGTGTTGATGGTGGGCGTCGGCCTCTTCACCAACCTGGTGTACTTCGGCCTCTTGCAGACGTTCCCCTACATCCTGCTGAGCTCCCCCAACTTCATCCTCTCGTGCGGTCAGTGCGACTCGGACCGGCAGCACCCCCCCCCCCCCCCCCCCCCCCCCCCCCCCGCCCCCCCCCCCCCCCCCCCCCCCCCCCCCCCCCCCCCCGGCCAGCGGCTTCACCCTCACCTCACACCAACTGACCCTGTGCTCTGTTTCCTCTCTGCAGTTTTAGTGGTCGTGAATCACTACTTGGCTTTTCAGTACTTTGCACAAGAGTATTATCCGTTTTCAGAGGTAAGTGCGGGTCTGGGTGGGGAGGTTTGGGGGGGGGGGGGGGCTTCTCACATATCGACGAAATGTGTCCGATTTGATTCTTTAACAATGGCGCCCCTCGGACCCCTGGGCTCTAGGTGCTGGCCTACTTCACCGTCTGCCTGTGGGTGATCCCCTTCGCCTTCTTCGTGTCACTGTCGGCGGGTGAGAACGTGCTGCCGTCCACCATGCAGCAAGGAGGTGAGTTTGTCCTCAGGGGACATGGAGACAGGTTTTTTTATTCTTTATTTTTATTTTTTTCATCATATATACGTCCGAGCTGTGAGCAGAGAACTCGTGATTCCAGGCTGTCTGACTCTTCCTCATGCGTGTGATATGTCAGAGACCCCTTCAGGGGGAATCTCCTCCGATGTGGCGCTAGTGTAGAATTCTGGGGGGGGGGGGTGAGGTCGTGGTCGTGACTTCGATGTTTTGCGTTTATGTGGATGTGTAATGACACACATAAATGTTGATTCTAGGCTTCGATGAATATTTGTAGTATTTTACCAGGACTGAAATTATTATTGATTTTCAGTGATTCTGCCTTTTTGCAAATCATTAGACAAAAAAAATATATAAAAAGCTACATTTTATTATTTTAAGCTCTCTCCTGGAGATTCTATACTAGAACATATGAATTTTATATGCTACAAAAGTATTGCAGAAATATCGCTTTTAAAGTGTATTATATATATATAGTGTGAAAATAAAAATTACATATATATATATATATATATATATGGATGCATGTATGACACATCTTTTATCAACTGTTCATTTATTTACTTTAACAACCAATTTAGTTACATAATAGAATGATGTAATATATATATATGTGTATATATATGTATATGTATGTATATATGTGTGTATATATATATATATATATATATGTACTGTTCCCACTTCTGGAGATGTGTGTTAACAATTTACAAAGGAGGCAAAAATAGTTTAACAGCCTCCTGATTAAATCACCTACAATCAATAGAGGAAGCCATAGCCTTTTGAAGGTCCCTATTAAATCCATTTAGTTGCCATGGCAACCATCAGCCCGGCTAGCTCAGTCGGTAGAGCATGAGACTCTTAATCTCAGGGTCGTGGGTTCGAGCCCCACGTTGGGCGGAAATTTTTTTCTCATCTCTGTCTCTTTGTTTTTCATTTTCATGATATTCTACTGCACAGCTCCGATCGTATACATCTGTATTTGAAGGAATTCAAGCTTATATAAGCTTAAAATCTATTCTTTTAAATATATTTGGTGGGCTTCACGTTACCTCCGCCCTTATCGGTGTCCCCGTAACCAAGCGCTCCCGCCTCCGAGGTCCGAGGATAATCAAACAACAGACTTTCCATTTCTAATCTCTCACAAGTCCAGAGTCCCGCTGAGGATCGGCGGGTCCACGTTTCCAAACGAGTAACAGTTTCCATTCCTTCTCCCTCCTCCCCCTTCCTCCTCCCCCTTCCTCCTCCCCCTTTCCTCCTCTTCCTCAGACGACGTGGTGTCAAATTACTTCACCAAGGGCAAGAGGGGGAAGAGGTCGGGGATCCTGCTGGTGTTTTCCTTCCTGAAGGAGGCGGTGCTGCCCAGCCGGCAGAAGATGTACTGAGGAGCTCGGACTCTGGGTGCAGGTTGTCTCTTTGGGGGGAGAGGGTGGGGGTTGGGGGGTGGGAATGGGGGGGGGGGGGGGGGGGGGGGGTAGTGGGGTGAGTACGAGAAGCTGGAGCGACTGTGAAAGAGCACACGGCGAGGAACGGACCAATGAGCTTTGTGCAGGACGACACGTTTACACGTCTGAACTGAACCACCTCGCCACGGCGGGAACTCGTCTTTAGCGCTTTTTCTAATCACCGTCTTTTTTACGCTTTGGTATTAAAAAGAGAGAGAGGAGGAAAAAAACCCCAAGTCTAAGTCTCGGGGGTTTTTGAAGCGATCAGCTGGTGAACACCTGTAACTTTTCGGACCTCTGGGAGATTTGAATGATAACGACCTTGACGTGACGTCCTTCCGCCAGCTGTCTCTGTTTTGTCTTCTCTCGCTTAAAGTAGCGGCGGCGGCGGCGGCGTGCGGAGGCGGGACGGAGATTTGAGGCAATTTTTTGTTTTGTTTTTTTTTAAATGTACTTTCCGTCTAAATAGTCACATCTTCTACGTGTGGTTGTTTGGGTGTGAAATGAACAGGGTGCGGCCGAAGCACTCGGAATCAAACTGACTGTAGATTGTTCTGCTCTGTCGCCACACGGCGATGAAAGCCCTTTGAATAAAGGCGCTGGGATAGGACGACATCTTCCCTTTTAATTTAAATGAGCTGCCGGAGGGAACGCGCATCGCCATAGAAACGACACTGTGAGATTTTATTTTCCTCATTCATCGACAGATTAGTCATTTTTCGAAAATCACATTTTTTTTTTTACACCCTCGTCCTGGAGGGGGAATGAAAACACCTCGTCCGAGGGGAAGAAAACAAATGACTTTGTCGTGAAATAAAAGCTTTTTTTCTTCAAATAGTTGTTGAATGCATGGCTCCTTTCACGGGTGGCATCTCGGTCCCTTTAAAGGGCCAGTGCGCAAGATTCAAGAGAGATGAATTCCATTTTTATTGGCAGAAATGGAATATGAGACGAGGACACAGTTGTTTTTATTTGTGTAAAAACCCCTTGTTGTTGTTGTGAGAGTGACTCTTTTATGTTTACATCAGGGGCAGGTCTTCTCTGTGGAGGCGGCCATGTTGGACCACCATGTTTTTACAGTAGCCCTTCATGGACAAACGTGACCCAAAATGGTAACGCCTTCATTATCAGATACCACTCAATCCTACGCACTGTACCTTTAAATGGTTCTTTTCTGTGAATCATACACAAAAACAAGACAAAACAGACGGAGGCAAAACGATTCTTGTCAATTCAACTAGTGTTTATTAAATTGTCTTTGCAGTACAAAGGAGTTTTCGTGTGTGTGTGTGTGTGTGTGTGTGTGTGTGTGTGAGGACGTCTGGTTAATCAAGGGTTAATATTTGCCTCCAGGGTGAGAATAAGGGTGAAGTTAAGGTGTTAAAGGTTAAAGTAAGGTGAGGGAAGGCATTATACTGACGAGTGTTCTCACGAAGCCACAGGAATCAGAGTGTGTGTGTGTGTGTGTGTGTGTGTGTGTGTGTGTCAGACTATCTCGTCCCATGTGGCTCTGTCACTGTGGGTGAGGGAAGAGTGAACTTTGACCCCCGCCGAGGTGTGAAGTGCTTCATGAAGGATGGGGGGGGGGGACAAAACCACACACACACACACACACAGATTTGAATGACAGGCCACACACACACACACACACACACTGTTGACAGGCCCTCACCTGGACCTGAGTCACTCCCCTGGGGGGGGATCAGTGAAAGTGCAGGGGCACTGTGACTGTGACAGGTGACCCAGTTCACTGAGGCCTCCACCCCACCCCCCCTCCCCCTCACTTTTAATTTGGTCTCTCCACAGCTGAGATTATGGGATGGCAGGACATTTCACGAGCCCGTCTCTGTTCGGCCTCAGTAGTGTCCGGGCTCCAGCTTCTCCGCCAGGTGCATGGCCACCTCCGTCCAGGGGGAGGAGCTCTTCTCCAGGGGGCTCCCCCTGTGCTTCACCGCCCAGATGTCCCGGCACCCGAAGTCCCGGGGCGAGTGGATCCGGTCCCGGACGGCTCTGGGGAACAGCACCCTCTCCAGGACGTCCAGAGGCAGGTCGGGGCCGGAGCGGGGCGTGTCGTCCCACTTGGTGGAGTACCAGGGGCGCCCCCTGCTGTCCTTCCACACCTTGACGCTATCCCGGAGGTCCGGCTCCGAGCCGGACCCCGTCAGGATGGGGTCGGCGTAGATGGACCAGAGGGAGGGTGTCTGCTGGGAGTCGGTCATGACCCGGAAGTCCCCGGGACTCCTCCTCCTCCTCCTCCTCCTCTTCTTCTTCTTCCTCGTCTGGTCCTCGGCGGAGTTTTGGAGTGGGTTTCCGGCGCCGTCCGGATCAAAGAGCAGACAGCCCACGTGGCGCCGGCTCCCCGGCCCTCTGGAGGAGAAGTCCTTGGGAGGGGGGAGGCCTTTCCTAGTCGCCCACTCCGTCAGCTTCTCCTCTTCCAGAATCTGAAATCACACGTGGAGCAGGAAGTGAGGACGCGCGACTTCCTGGAGGACGAGGAAGGATTTGGGAACAGAGGGCGCGCACCTGTTTGTCGATATCGGGGAGTTTGGCCCTGGACACGAGCTCACTGTACAAAGTCTGGGCTCGCTTCTTCTCCCGCACTTCTTTCTTCTTCTCCACCTTCCACTTGCAGCTCCTCAGATACCTGCACGTGCAGAATGCGCGTTACCTTAAAGGTGCTGTGTGTGCGGTTTAGCGAGGCAACCGTCCACTCGTATTTGGGATTCTATGGAAGCCTTCGGTTACCATCGAAACGCAAAAAGGTGTTTAATTTCTTTCTTTATTGCGGAACAGTAAAAAAAAAATGGCCGCCCCCGTGGAGAGGATCTGCTCCATGTAAATAGAAAAGGCTCAGGCCAACGTCACACTGAGATGATTCTACACTTTAAGCTCGATTTTCGCCGAATTGATGAAATTGACCAAATCGTACACGCTGCACCTTTAATCACCATTTTCCGTGTTAAATACCATAAGCAAGAATACCACAGCCAATTGAGATACTTCGGCGGAACAACATGGCTGCCTGCATGTAAACAACCTGCTGTTGGTGTGAATAGAAATGTAAAGAACCTCCACCCCCCCCCCCGCCCCCCATTCACAACTTCCTGTCATTACCTGGCCACGTCTCTCCTGCACCAGACTCGGGCGTAGAACACGGGTGTGTGTCCCATGCTGTCCTGGGCCATGACGTCGGCCCCGGCCTGCACCAGCATCTGGGCGCAGTCCAGGAGGCCTCCGGCTGCCGCCAGGTGCAGCGGCGTCTGTCCCGAGTCCGTGTTTCTGTGGGGGGGGGGGGGTGGGCGAACGAGTCCGTGTTTCTGTGGGGGGGTGGGGGGGGGGGGGACCAAAAAACGTAAAAACAAAGACTTTTTATCATCTCGTCTGTGCACGAGCGTCGTCGTTTACAATTCCGATATCGCGCTCGAGCCCCTACGCGTTGATGTCGGCGCCGTTCTCCAGCAGATACCCGAGACAGGCGGCGGCGTTGGGCGCGCTCCTGGAGGACATGACCATGTGGATGGGACGGCGGCCCTGAGAGTCGCTGCCGTTGAGCTCCTCCGGTGTGGGCTCCTCCAGGAGCTGCAGAGACGCCAGCTGGCCGTAGAGACAGGCCATGTGGAGCGCCGACAGACCCTGCAGGGCGAAGAGACGCGGGGGTGGGTGGGGGGGACGGGGGACGGGGGACGGGGGGGGGGGGGGCAACAGGGTTTATTAACAATTCGGGGGGGGGGGGGGGGGGGGGGGGGGGGGGGGGGAGCAACAGGGTTTATTCACAATTCATTCCAACACATTTACTGTCCTAGTAATTATTTTTTAACAATGACTGAGGTCTGTCACTGAATGTATCAAGGCCTTGATGACATTGATTTATCTATCGCTATTTATCTTTTTAATCAAATTGTCTGTTCTTTATTCTTTCCGTCTTTCTTTCTCTTTTATTTTGTACAGTTCGCGGTTTGTGTTGTGTTGTGTTGCTCATGCACCATAAAATGTCTTTAATAAATTATTTAAAAATAAATGCTCTTAATATATTTATAATCAATAAAAGTGCAATCTTTTCTTTCCAAGTTTCCTTTTGTCTTATTCGATATGTCTATGTTCTATTGTCTTCTTTTATTACTAATTTAATACTTTGTTTTAATTATTATTCTCTCGTTATTTCTCTCTCTCTCCACAGTCAGAACCACCATTCAGATTCCAGCACACTGTGACGCACCTGAATGCATCATTAACAATCCCGGAACTGATTTACTTCTGGCAGCCAATCACATTCACCTGTTGACGTCACATCAACACAGCTGCCCGCAGCTGTGCTAATTAATTAGCCGAGCCACGCAATGGCGGAACTTTGTACCTCCCGTTTCAAAACAATGAAAGTATAGTGTAGTAGAATTAGTATAACGTGTTCTCCGTCTCTCTTTAATGTTACGGGGCTCAGACCTGTGTGATGAAGCCGATGTCCAGCTCCTCTGACCCTCCTTTGGCAGCAGCAACGCCCGGCAGGAAGTACCCGTCCCGGGGAGCACTGAAGTAAACTTTCCTGCGGAGGAAACTGGGACGTAAACTCTTAACACGACAATTCAACGTCATTTTAAGGAATATTTAACATTCTAAGGTACGTTTAATTGGTTTAATCTCATGTGTAACTCTTTTAAATCACTGCCAAAGTTCAAATCTGTCGCTAGGTGACGCATCTATTTTCTTTTTTTTTTACCATTATTCAAAATGGCCGCTAAAACGTCAAACTAACGCATAAATCACTTTAAATAGTTAATATATAACATTTTATGGTAAGTTTTGTCGACTTTAAGGAAAGTTTGAGTTGTATAAAACGTCCTTTACCTGTTTTTACATCGTCGTCGTCTCTGGGTTGCTGGTTTGTTGGCTGGTTCCATGGTTGCTATGGCAACAGACTCTCAACAGGCAGTGGAGGATGTATGCAGATACTTTACCTAGTAACAAGAATAAAACAGGTAAAGAGGGCTAGCCTAAAAATATCATATATCATTAAATAACATGATGCATTAGGATTCATAATTGTACTCAAACAGATTTAAAGGTGCAAGATTTGTATTATTTTTAGTTGACGACATCATTCACCTTTTCTTCTGGGCAAATGAATCATAAAAATAATGCTTGTATTACGTTTTACAGAACCAAAAATGCAACTGAGTAGTATATTATTGTACTATTATGTCTTTTATTTAAATGTTATGACTGTACCTGTCATGTAAAGTAAGTTGAAGTAAATATATAGGCCTTTAAATGTACTTTAATTGTTAGGGATACAGTGATATACAGATACATAAATGGACAATTGATAGAATTATATGCCTATATTGCCTAACAACCAATTGATTTAAGAGTTCATGATGAAATTAAAGAAAGAATGTTGACTCTTCTGTGTTTATATGCGAGCGTGTAGAACAGCTTGTGACATACAGACAGGTGATTGGCTGCAGCCTCTTCCTACCTATACACTCTCCTCCTCCTGTCTGTGTGGGGTTGGACACTGCGCTCTGATTGGCTGCTCTTACCCGACCCGGGTGGGGCGGATTGATTGGAGATAGCGACCCTGTTGGGATGGAGCCCGGCCCGGCCCGGCCCGGCCCGGCCCGGCCCGGCCGCTGCCACATGTGAGGCTGGCGTGCATCGGCGGGGCCGCTCATATTCTCGGTGTCGGTGTGGAGCTCAGGGTCGATGTGCTGCTCACACTCCATCGGGCCTCTCTGGTCACAGCTATTGACCAGTTGACCCCTGACTGAAGCGATGGTGATGGAGTGTAATTGAGACGGTGAACACTGAATGAGCTGTGGATCAACACGGAAATAATATCGTGTTGTTGTCGACATTCATTCGGGCATTCATTCAAAGGCACACGGCTCATTCTAAGTTCTTTGATTCTTTGTGTTTATGTATGAAGTATTATTTCTGTTTTCTTTGCAAGATGACATTAAAACATACGATTTATAACAATTTGTACTTTCTTTTGTTGGACATTTCGGCTGATTTTCTTGGAAATTATTTATGGGTGTCTGTTATATTTAATGCCTTTGAATAAAGTGTCTTGTATTATCTCAATATCGACATGTTATCCGGTGCTGCCTGATTGAAGTCATTGGGAATGTTGATAATGATATTGTTTAAAGAATGTATTTTGAACAAATTTTTTTAAAATTGCACTTTGAGTTGAATGCAACAGAACAAATCATTTCAGTCTATTTTACTTTATTATTATTTCTTCTGTGGATATTATGGTTTTCTCGTTTAACTCGGCCGAAACCAAAATGCCTTTGGAGGGAATCGAATGACCTTCACTCTCAAAAAAAGGACTGAGGATAAAAAGAGGGAAATAAAAATGCTTTTCTGTTTGTGGCACCGCTAGTTTTGACCTACTCTTGGAAATATGGGATGTGTTGTGACTTTAAAGCTGTTTCAACATGTATTTCCCTCCGTAGTGTATCCATATGTTTTCATATCTGAAATTACAAATGTACACATTTGTATAATTCATATTCTTTAATATGTAACTTGCCCTTTTTTCTCTGTCCATCAGCAACCAGTGGAGGGTCAAGGACAGGCCACCGAGCCCCCGGCGCCCTGCTCCCTGCTCCCAGCTCCAACCCCCCAGAGCCCCGGCCTCCATCACAACGCGACCACACAGCCATGACAGTGACTCATCCACAGCAAGAGTGAGTCCATGTGTCAATGTGTGTGTATATGCACATTAATGTGTGTGTGTGTGTGTGTGTGTGTGTGTGTGTGTGTGTGTGTGTGTGCATGTGTTTGTAAGGGTCAATAGCAGGCGAGGAGCGTGGCCCCTCTGTGGCCTCGGTGGCTTCCTTCGACCTCGGTCACATGTCAGGGAGGTTGTACGGAGCCTTCGGTGTAGAGCTCTTTCATGTTTGATTTTCAGCAGCAAGTCCCATTAGGCCGACCTCTGACATGACCTCTTTCTTCTGACAGTTGTGTGTGTGTGTGTGTGTGTGTGTGTGGGGTGATTGTGTGCGTACTGTCAAATGCGCTGGGTATGTGATTGTGTACTTCTTAAAAGCTCCGAAACCTTAAAAGCTTTCTGACATGTGACGGTCCTGAGCTCCATTTCCAAGATATCCTGACATGAGTGACTCTTTTTTTTTTTGTACTTGCCCTCCTGATTTATCTTCTTGTCTTTGTGTGTGTGTGTGTGTGTGTGTGTGTGTAGTTGCAGTACTATGCGTGCTGGCATACTTTAGTCGGGGCACATGCAGTCGGTGCAGGGCAGATTAGCAGCGGGCCGATCAGAGCTGTCTAAACCTGCTTAGGGCTGGAGGATGAAAATGAGATCATGTCCCAGCATCCTCCCGTCGGACGCTCCCATTGGTCCTCCACATCATCCAATCGCTTGCCCCATCTGTTTTTAATTGCCGGCATGATACTGTGCTTGGCTGGTGGCACCTGACCAAGTGGGCATCAGGTCGCATTGCAGAGAGAGAGAGAGAGAGAGAGAGAGAGAGAGAGAGAGAGAGAGAGAGAGAGAGACTGTGTGTCTCGTACACAGCTGTACAGTTTATTCGTGTTTTCCTTTATTTAGTGTTGTTTTATTTGTATAGATTATTTGGGGGGTTTATCGATAGAGCAGATATGGAGTAAGATAATAAGTCGGATTACAATGAAACAACAGACGTGCAGATACAATCCTTCAATCCGTGGGTTCACATCGGGATACGACCTCACAAAACGAGTGCGTCCTTGATGCCTTGTAGTTTTGGAAAACCTGTTTGTTTGAACCGCTAGGGAAATATATTGATAGAATCAAAATCATTTGCATATAATTAGATTGGATGTCAATAAATATCTTCCAGAGCATCACATGGATCTCAGGACGGGCAATATCAGTAAAGCGTTTTCCTCCTTTTTGCCTAAATACAGTCGTCATTTAATAGTAATGACAATAGTAAATATGGCTGTTTTTACCCTTATTATTTATTTTAGGAGTTCTTTTTGAATGTTACACATGTAAAGGTCTGAGTAAAAGCGGTAGAACAAGTCTAAACATGGAGGTGTGCAATGTTACGGTATCGGCAGTATCTCCGGGCTGTGTGATCGGCCCCTCGGTCCAAAGCGTGGCCCCTCTGTGGCCCCCTGGTTTACAAAAGCCCCAGTTGCGCCCCTGCAAGCACACGCAGGGGTCAAACTGTGGTCTGGAAAAGAAAGGGAGGAGTTGAAAAAGTGAGACAGTGGAGGAGAGAGAGGGAGATGATGATGATGAGGAGGAGGAGGAGGAGGAGTTACCAGAGCAAACACACACACACACACACACACACACACACACACACACACACACACACACACAGCCTCCATGTTCCTTCATATTTGATGATCCATCTTACAAGGACCCCGAGGCCCCCAGGGGCCCCTGAACTCTGCCTGTGTGTAAGTGTGCTGATGCCCTCACTCTTACTCATCCTCTCCTTCTCATACTGTCTTCCCCTCTTTCTCTCTCTCTCTCTCTCTCTCTCTCTCTTCTTCTTCTTCTTCCTCTCCTCCTCAATCGCCTCGCCTCTCACTCCATCCTTCATAGCTCCTCCCCCCCCCCCCCCCCCCCCCCCCCCCCTCTCTCTCCCTCCCTCTCTCTCTCCCTCCACGCCTCATGCTCAGCCAGGCGGCAGCGCGCTAATGCACCATGGCACATTCTGCAGCTCCGAGTCACAATGCGACCAGGCTTTGCGCAGTGACCGCACGGCGACCTCCCTCAGCATCGTCGCTGCACACTCTTACTCATCCTCTCCTTCTCATACTGTCTTCCCCTCTTTCTCTCTCTCTCTCTCTCTCTCTCTCTCTCTCTCTCTCTTCTTCTTCTTCTTCTTCTTCCTCTCCTCCTCAATCGCCTCGCCTCTCACTCCATCCTTCATAGCTCCTCCCCCCCCCCTCTCTCTCCCTCCCTCTCTCTCTCCCTCTACGCCTCATGCTCAGCCAGGCGGCAGCGCGCTAATGCACCATGGCACATTCTGCAGCTCCGAGTCACAATGCGACCAGGCTTTGCGCAGTGACCGCACGGCGACCTCCCTCAGCATCGTCGCTGCACACACACACACACACACACACACACACACACACACACACACACACACACACACACACACAGGCTGCTGTGCTGAGCTGTAGCGTTACAGGGCCAGTTCAGGGCGATGTGGCGGTGGAGTGAGTTGGATGTTGGGATGGCAGAGGAGAGGCCGAAGCAGGTGTGATCAGATGAAGTGACGTTAACCCCTCGGTGGCAGACGGGTGGACATGCTCCACGTTTGCCAAATCTGGGCATGGCGGCCGCAGACTGTGTGTAAAGATGGACGCAGCGTTTGCGACGTCACCCGTAGCGGGCGGTTCACGCGAACCCCTCCTACTTTCCGGTTCGGCTCAGGTGCCACTCAAAGAGGCCACGCCCCTTAATTACGCTCGATTTCAAATCTCAATCGAATACAAATTTAGCGAGTTCGAAAGATGCCGTCGCCACGGTAACAAATGTGACGGGACTGAGTCCAAAACTGTAGTTTGTATGTTTCATTCACCCCTCAAGTTGACCATTATGACATGGGAGTCCATGGGGGATTGACTCGCTTTTGGGGCGCGGCCTCAAGTGGCCGCCCTGTGAACTGCAGCCGAGTCTGTCGCGGACTGTGACTCAACAGTGGGACGGCCAATGCCCCGAAATATGATATAAGCTGATATACGAAGCCTGTGGAGCATGAAACATGATTAACGCCGCTGTGATCAGATTATTCTCCCGCTCATGTCGTCATTGTCCCCGTCTGTGGCTTCTTGGCAGCAGGGGAACAGGCTGCACCTGTTGATGATCAAAGCCGTTTAAAGGCGCAATGTGTACGATCGGGCGGCCTCTAGAGGTGGAGTTGCACGTCGCCGCGTCCATCACCCCTTCTGGACGTGCAGGGGAACCTGTGGTCCACTTCAGTTGTCATTCAAACTCGAAGGATGTTTCAAGCTTCACAAATTGGCGCAAGACGAGGAAAAGGGAAAAGTTCCTCCCGTTGCAGGATTATAACCCCCCACCTCCCACCTCCCACCCCCCACCCCCGTTCACCCTCGTCCCCGAGGTCCCGTCAGACCGC
>JAFBJT010112495.1:2500-17521 GCA_016785325.1 Chascanopsetta lugubris
GCAGACTTGAGTCGACTGAAGTTTTCTGTAGAAAACAACAAGGACCAGCTGACATCAGGTAGATCAGTCCATCGTCCACAGCTGAGTGGTCTCCGTGGTAACCCTGTTGTGTGTGTTGTTCCAGCTGAGTGGTCTCCGTGGTAACCCTGTTGTGTGTGTTGTTCCAGCTGAGTGGTCTCCGTGGTAACCCTGTTGTGTGTGTTGTTCCAGCTGAGTGGTCTCCGTGGTAACCCTGTTGTGTGTGTTGTTCCAGCTGAGTGGTCTCCGTGGTAACCCTGTTGTGTGTGTTGTTCCAGCTGAGTGGTCTCCGTGGTAACCCTGTTGTGTGTGTTGTTCCAGCTGAGTGGTCTCCGTGGTAACCCTGTTGTGTGTGTTGTTCCAGCTGAGTGGTCTCCGTGGTAACCCTGTTGGGAAGGGCTCACCATGCGACACGTCGGGGCAAAGGTACGAGACTGTGTCACTGCACAAAAACACACACTGTGCAACACTGAACCCAATAAATATCATCCACACACTGAGAAATATCATCCGCAAATAGAGAAATATCATCTGCATGTAAAGAAATATCATCCGCACAGAGAAATATCATCCGCCAATAGAGATATATCATCAGCCAATAGAGATATATCAGCCAATAGAGATATATCATCCTCATGTAAAGAAATATCATCCGCAAATAGAGAAATATCATCCGCCAATAGAGATATATCATCCTCATGTAAAGAAATATCATCTGCAAATAGAGAAATATCATCAGCCAATAGAGATATATCATCAGCCAATAGAGATATATCATCCTCATGTAAAGAAATATCATCTGCAAATAGAGAAATATCATCCGCAAATAGAGAAATATCATCAGCCAATAGAGATATATCATCAGCCAATAGAGATATATCATCCTCATGTAAAGAAATATCATCTGCAAATAGAGAAATATCATCCGCCAATAGAGAAATATCATCCGCCAATAGAGATATATCATCAGCCAATAGAGATATATCATCCTCATGTAAAGAAATATCATCCACAAACAGAGAAATATCATCCGCAAATAGAGAAATATCATCCGCCAATAGAGATATATCATCTGCATGTAAAGAAATATCATCTGCAAATAGAGAAATATCAGCTACAAATCCTTATGGTGCTGACACTGTACTTTCCACTTAGTGCGGACATGTTTGAAAATCTAATTGCTTTGTGTCTGATGCCGCTTTTATTTTGATAGAGTGCGTATGAGAGGTTTAAGAAGCAGAGAGTGGTGATGTAGCTGTAGTTGGGGATAGAGGTCAGGACAGGACATGCAGTGGCTAAAGAGTGAATGTATTCACTGTCCTGTGTGTGTGTGTGTGTGTGTGTGTGTGTGTGTGTGTTTATGATTCTATCTATAAGCCCCAATAACCGATGGAAGCTGATGTAACAACCCACTTCACATTTGTACACGCAGCCACGGACTGACCTGCGCATTCACATACAGCAACGCCCCCCCCCTCCCCACCCACCCACCCCCTCCCTCTCTCTCTCTCTCTCTCTTGCTTGGTCACCACGCCTGTGTGTTCTGGCCGACCAATGCACTGACCTACTTTTGCTGTTGTCGTCCCTCTCTCTCTCTCTCTCACACACACACACACACACACACACACACACACACACATACTTGCATATACACACACTTTTTTTCATGTTTACCACATACCTTGCTGCAACTTGTCGGTCTGAGAGTATATTATTGCAACCGGAGGACAAGGATAAGCTCACGGCTGCGCAAAGAGGCTTGAGTTAAATAGGGATTGAGATGATTTTGCACCAGCCTCCGACTTAAGCTAATTTATGGTAACTTTTACGTAATAATGTGAAAACAAATTCATTAGTAACGCTCAAGGGGAGACTGCAGCAGTGACCACAATCATAACAATAATAGTGAAAAGAATAACAATGTAAATCAGCTCATACAGTATTGTTGTTAGTACATCCACTCTGGGCGACTGTAAGAACATGCCGTAAATATTCATTCATGAAAAATGTCATCACGTGATTGTTTTGTAATATTTTTTTTTTTTGGAAATGAATTTTTTTTTTAAATGACTGAAATCTTACACACTGCACCTTTAATGTCTTTTGCAGTCTGGAGAAGCGGAGACGGGAGCTGGAGTGCCGCTACATCGAGGAGCTGGCCGAGCTGCTGTCGTCCAACATGGGCGACATCGCCAGTCTCAGCGTCAAGCCCGACAAGTGCCACATCCTCAAGAGCACCGTGGACCAAATCCAGCAAATCAAACGGCGTGAGCAGGGTGAGCCCGCACACACACACACACACACACACACACACGCACACACACACACACACATCATTTACCTTAACGACAAGCCCCGATATAAGAAAGTCACATATTTGATGTAGTCTCTGTCGTAGTTACTTTTCACCGCGGTCAGTTAGCATGATGTAAACAAACTTGCTGGTTGTCTTCTATCTTTGAAGTTGCAGGTGTCTATTAGCATTGCAGGACATCATCGCCCCCTACTGTTAAGGAGCGTGGCACTCCGATGCATAACATAATGCAATAAATACATCTTTTAAATTCCCCTTCAAATTCAGAGTACAGATTTTTTTTTTCATACCCCCCCCCCCCCCCAAAAGATTAACGACCCACTGAAAATGGCTCCACGGCCCACTTTTGGGTCACGACCCACCAATTGAGAATCACCAATCCAAGTCACAGCTCACGTGTCATGAATGACAAAAGTTGCTGAGTCATGTTATTGTCTGTTTTTCCTTCCCGATAGAAAAGGCAGCTCTTCTGTCTCCGGATGACGAGGTGCAGAAGAGCGACATCTCCTCCAGCAGCCAGGGGCTGGTGGAGAAGGAGGCGCTGGGGCCCATGCTGCTAGAGGTGAACAACACACACACACACACACACACACACACACACACACACACACACACACACACACACACACACACACACACACACACGTGAGATGTATCTACTTCCTGCTCATCCCACACTCACTCTCTCCCTTCTTCCTTCCTCCTCTCCGCCTCGTCCACAGGCGCTCGACGGGTTCTTCTTCGTGGTGAACCGGGAGGGCCGCATCGTCTTTGTCTCGGAGAACGTGACGAGTTACCTCGGTTACACGCAGGAGGAGCTGATGACCTCCAGCGTCTACACCATCCTCCACCTGGGAGACCACAATGAGTTCGTACGGAATCTGCTGCCCAAGAGCCTCGGTGAGCGAGGACGGGCGGAGGCGGGGTTTGAGCCTCTCAGATGCCAGCAGCCGTTATTTTTATTTTTTTTTAAACATACTTAGTCATTACATTTTCAGTATCCTCAAACGTGACAGTTTCCATGCCAATGAAAATCTATTAACGAGGCCGTAAAGGCAAAGGGGAGGGGCTTCGGCAGCGCAGTCGGCGCCAAAAGTCCCAAACACGGATAATTAACCGGGTTTATTGATGGAACGCGGCGTCGCTAAGGAGAGTTTGAATAACCAGGAGGAAAGGTACGGGAATGAACAGTCAACATTTTAAAGGTGCAGTGTGTACGATTTCGGCCATTTTTGTCACAAGAGTCTAACAAAACAGTCACATACTGACTTTTTGTGAATTTATAATCACCTAAATGTTTGTTGTTGTTTTTTTCATTTCCCTTAAATGAGCCCATTAATGTACATTTACATGAGGGGTGGCTCTTCTCTACGGGGGCGGCCATGTTTTTACTGTTGTAAAAGTGGATGTACTGAAGTCGACCTCAGGTTCTCCTCATGTTCAGAAGAGTGAGAGTGAGGTGATGGACACAACATGTAACTTCACCTCTAGAGGTCACCACATCTTACACACTGCACCTTTAAGTGGTCGGCACAACGCTGGAAAATGCTCTTACAGAGGAAAGTGAGGTAATAACAGAGGCTGTGTGTGTGTGTGTGTGTGTGTGTGTGTGTGTGTGTGTGTGTGTGTGTGTGTGTCCTGAGGAGTGAGGGAAGAGTAAAACAATGAAACAATGACTTTGTTCAGTGCGATAGTGTTGTTTTAATTTGTGGCTCCAACCTTGAGATGAGATTATAGTGAGAGAAAAAAAACTGGAGAGGCCCCCGAGGGGGAGGTGGAGGGGGGAGGGGGGAGGTGGAGGGGGGAGGGGTCGTATGAGGACACATGATAACGCAGTGCAGAAGGTTGCTGCGCGGTGTTTTCTGTTGATCTTGTAATCCCCGTTTAATTCCGCACCGGTCGCCTCAGCTGTCCTTCGTCCTTCCTCCAGGAGCTCGGAGGGATTCAGCCGCCTTCGCACCGAGCTGCCGCTCAACATCCTCACTCCTCTTTATTTATCTTTTCCTATACTCACTTCAAGCTCCTGATGGATTTCCTGTGGGGGAACCACGTAAACACATCCGACCCGCACCGCTGTTCAGTGTGACCCGCGGAGTCAAGTACAAGCGCCACTCTCTGCCTGTATGCATGGAGCTAGAATCAAATGAACCAATGTGTGCTTTTATTTTGAAATGCTTCCATGTCCTCCTGTGTGTGTGAGTCCGCCACGCTCGATGTTCACGTGCGAGGGACCACAGCTGCGCTCAGAAGCCTCCGTTCACGGCCCCTCTCGCTTTTTAGCCATGTGAATAACTGTTTGGAACTGTTCTGAACTTCACTTCCTTTGTGTGTGTTTGTGCCCCCGCCCCCCCCCCCCCCCCCCCCAGTGAACGGCGTGCCGTGGCCACAGGAAAGCGGCCGGAGGAACAGCCACACCTTCAACTGTCGCATGCTGAAGAGGCCGCCGGACGAGGCGGACTCGGAGAACCAGGAGGCGCGGCAGCAGTACGAGATCATGCAGTGCTTCACCATCTCCCAGCCGCAGGCCGTGCAGGAGGAGGGGGGCGACGGTACGAGCCCCCTCCATCGTGGCTCCTTGAGAAATTGGCTGAGTGGTGGCGGAAGCTTTGACACCTGCCGCTGTTTTCCCTCCTCAGACCTGCAGAGCTGCCTGATCTGCATCGCCTGTCGAATACCTCGCACTCAGCCCGTCAACAGTGAGTCCTTCATCACCAAGCAGGACCCCACAGGTAACACACACACGATAATGGAGTCGTATTACACTAACGGTACAGATTGTTGGATTTTAGTGATATCTAGTGGTGAAGTTGCATGTTGCACCTTCTCAGCATCTAGGAGAATCTATTGAGGTATTATTAAAGGTGCAGTGTGTAAACATTTTTTTGTCACTTCTCTTCTAGTTAAAATCAACGGGGGGAGAAAAGTCCAAATTTGGACATTAAAGGTGCTGTGTGTAAGATTTGCTGACACATTAAAGCTCAAAAGATGTTTAATATGCAAATTCATACATTCAGGTAATAATACATTAAAAAAATCTACAAATGTCATGATTTATCTGTTTTGGAATCATATTTATTGAGATAGAAGTGACAAAAAATGTACCTAAATATTACACACTGCACCTTTAAATGGGAAAACCATAGCACAAAAAAAATCTCATGTTTTGAGAAATTCTGTTCAATTAAAAAAATCTCATATTCACAAAGAGCTGAGACAAAGCCTTGGTAAGTGCTGACTCTTGTGTGTGTTTGCGCTTGGCCCCGCCCCCAGGGAAGATCATCTCCATAGAAACGAGTGCGTTGCGAGCGACGGGCCGGCCCGGCTGGGAGGACCTGGTCAGGAAGTGCATCTACGCTTTCTTTCAGCCGCAGGGTAAAGAGCCCTCCCACGCCAAGAAGCTGCTGCACGAGGGTGAGTCCGCGGCCTCTGATTGGTCCGCTCGCTCAAACCGCCAGCACCAGCTCTTACCAGCTTCACCATGGTTACCATGGTTACCATGGAGTTTCAGCTTCAGTGAGATGCACTTGAGTAACTTTTCATGGCGTTAAGATGCTAAATATTCAGATCTCACATGGAAGAGCGAGTGACGGAGGTGAACAGAAAATGACTTGTTATTGATTTTTCTCCAACTCGATTTTAGGAAAATGAAAAATAAAATAAGTTTCCTCAAGGTTTGAAATGTCAAATCTGAGCGTCAGGGCTCCTCCCACCAAGCTGTTTCCATTAAAAACATTTCCTCTTCATTCTGTATCACAGCATGAATAGGAATATGAACTTAATGTAATTGCGCCAGACGAACATTAAATGAATTTATGTAGGTAATAAGATAAATGGATCACAGCGCCACAGTTAATTAATCCGACCAGAGGAGCAACGCTCTACATTTTAATTCACACACTACACCATTTCTTTTTCTTCCTCTCTGAAATGAACGATAAAATATCTAGGATTTAAAGGTGCAGTGTGTAAGATTTGGTGACATCTAGTGGTGAAGTTGCATGTTGTGTCCATCACCTCACCTCTCTGAGCATGGAGGAGAACATATGTTAGACTTCAGTCCTCAATAAAGCTCAAAGGATGTTCAGTGTGTCCACTCTGGGCCCCTGTAGCAACATGGCGGCCCCCATAGAGTGGACCCACTCCTGGTGTAAATGCACATTAAAGGGCTCATTTTAGGGTCATGTAAAAAGCAAGTGTGTGTGTGTGTGTGTGTGTGTGTGTGTGTGTGTGTGTCTCTAAACAGTGATGACCCACGGCAGCGCCATCAGCCCACTGTACCATTTCAGTCTAAACGATGGAACCCCACTCAGCGCTCAGACCCGCTGCAAGTTCTTCTGCCCCCCCAACCCTGACGTTCAGCCTTTCATCATGGGCTTTCACACTATTGACAGGTACCTCTCCATGACCGTGTGGTTGTATGTTGCCATGGAAACAGTCTGTCACTTCACCTACACTCTGCCTTGATCAGGAGTCAAACTAACTCCTGGGAATAATCAATGGGGAAAGGTCTTCATCGCCATTTTGAATGGGTTAATGGGGATGTCAGTGTCGTCCTTTGATCTTTGCTTCCCCTCCTTTGATCCAGGGAACACAACACTGCTAGCTCTCAGGAAAACACTACACCCACCCTTGGCAGCATCGCCCAAACTCCCGCCCGCTCCCCGACCCTCCCCCCCGGCAGCAACTCCACCCAGGGTGTGGGCCTCGCCTCCCCGGGCCTCCACCCCAACAACAGCAACGCCTCCTCCCACGGACACAACCCGGCCACGCCCACGGGCTACGCCCCGCCCTGTCGGACGTGCCCGCAGCAGGTCAACAGCCCCTCCCCTTTGAGCAGCCCACTCACAGCCACCCCTACCTCGTTTATGTCGCCCAGGATGCCCCGGGCCAGCCCCGGGTCGGGGGGGAGCCCCCGGGTACCGGGGAACCCCTTCTCTCCCTCCACGCCCGGCCTCCATTCCCCGACCGGGGCGCTGAGCAGCGGGGGCAACCTCGGCCGGCAGCAGTCCGGTGGCGAGGTCGGCGCCGGTGGTGGGTCGACGGGGTCCTTCTCCCTGTCCTCCCCCGTCCCCCAGAGACAAGCCAGTACACCCACCGGCTCCTCCACCCGCCCTCCGTCGGCGAAACCCCAAGAAGGAGGCGAAGGAGGGGGAGAGGACTCATCTGTTAAAGCCCCCCTTCCTTGCGCCTCACAGCTGGGGAGCCAGAGACTCAACCAGCTCCTGGACACCAACGGGACGTCAGTGGAATCCAACAACAGCAGCAGCAGCAGCAGCAGCAGCAGCAGCAGCAGCAGCAGCACTACTCACTGCACCTCATCACCTCATCCCCCGAACCCTGGCCCCGCCCCACAGTGCCCTGCCTCACACAGTACTCTGACGGAGCGACACAAGATCCTCCACCGGCTGCTCCAGGACACCAGTCCCAACGACTCCGCCACCACGGTGGAGGAGGTACTCGGCAAAGGAGAGGTGGAGATCAAGAAGGAGCCTCCTGCCAGTCCGGCGTTAACCGCCGCACCCAAGTCCAGCTCCAGAGAACCGCAAGACCACCAGCTGCTACGCTTTCTCCTGGATACCGACGAGAAGGTGACTTTGCTTCTGTTTTTTTCCCTGAGAATCGTTTCCTCCTTCACACGTTTTCATAAATGCATAAAAACTGAAGGGAAGAATGACACGGTTGTTCCTCTCTCGAAGGATTTGGGAGACCTGCCTCCGCCCTCGGCCCTCACCCTGCAGACGGTCAGGGTGAAGGTGGAGAAGAGGGCGAGCGTGGACGGGCCGCCGCCCTGCACGGGCTCCACCGCGTCCAAACCCACCGGGGCGTCCGGCAGCCCGGCCTGCGTCAGCCCCAAGTCCAGTCCGGTGGGAGAGAACCGACGGGACAGCCGCAAGGACAGCAGAGACTCCACGGTAATACGCTCCGATGCCCCGCCCACCTTTTCAAAAAAGTCCACATCGTTCAGGCTCTTAAAAAAAAACAAGTTCTTCGACATAGGAATTAGTCTACACATTTTTATTGGCCCACAGCAAATGGTGGGGGGGGGGAATATCGACATGTGGCCCACACATGACGATGAGATCAACTTTATTAATCCTGAAGGAAAGTGTTTATTGTACTTGTACGTGATTGAACACACGAAGGCGACAATCGCTCATGTTTGCGTGTTTTATTCAAGTTTCTACATTTATATCATTTGTAAAAGTATGACGAGACGGTCCAAACCAAGTGAAACCCCATTCATGCAAAGTGGTGATGAAGGCTAAGCACGAATATTGTTTTGAATTGAAAGGTAAATGTATTTGACTCAGTCGGTGCAATTTGCACCAGTAAAATGCAGAGATATGAGGAACCAGCCGATGGGACACGCCCTCCTGAAACTCTCCCAGGACATGAAACCAGAGTCACCACTTAACCCATTACACGCGCCTCCTCCTCCCACATGTTATTGTTCATGTGTCGGTGACACAGTGTTTTCACATAAACGCTGTGTCACGGAGTATATTTTACAGTTAATCCCAGGACTCCGCCCCCTCCTCCCCTGCGCACCGGCGCTTCCTGCCCCGGCGCTCGCACGACAGCCGTTGTAAATCAACGTGAATGTTTATTTTCTTGGACTTTGTCTCCGCTGTGGGCTCAGCTACCAGCTGCAGCCTTTGAAGCTCGCTGACCTTTGACCTTTTGTCTCTCCCCATCTCTCTTTCGCTGATTGCCTGACGCACTCTGGTCTCTCCCCTCCACCCCGTTATTCTTTAATTCCTCACTCACTCATCCTTCCATCCTTCCATCCATCCATCTCCTCTCCACGTCCATGTTTGTTTGTTTATTCCCTCTGTCCCGCCTCCCTCAGATGTCTGGTGGTCCTGTTGACACGGACCCTCTCACCCAGCTGCTGCCCGGCCTCAGAGGCCCGAGTGGGGCCAAACAGGGCGGCGAGGATCCGTCGACCCCTGGAGGAGGCCCCCAGCTTCAGTCCCCCGGCGCCCAGCCCCCGGCCCAGCTCCAGTCTCCGCTGCCTCAGCTCCAGTCGCCCTTGTCTCTTCCCCAGTTGCAGTCGCCGTCGCCGCAGCTCCAGTCGCCGTCGCCCCAGCTCAAGCTGCAGTCGCCCACCCAGCTGCAGCCCGGCGAGGCCGGCACTCCCCGCAATGTCAATGTGAAGAGGGAGCCCCCCGGCACTCCCAACAGAGGTACAGGAAACACACAGGAAGTCTGGGGGGAAGCTGCGAAGCACAGACACAAACATCAAGTAACACTTCTGAATTCATGCGCTTGAATTGTGTGGTTCAGATTCATTCATTTTCATCCACATAGTGTTTGTTTAGATGCCCTCTGGTGGCTCTTGTGTGGTACTGCACTTTACCTCAGGGGTAGGCAATTATTTTTCCAGGGTGGGGGGGGTGTCTCATGAGAAACCCAGATTGTTACTGGGGGGCAAACAAACTCTGTTATATCAAGATCCCGTGTTATCATAGGATGAAATGATTGAAAACGACTCATGGGCTATTTATTGATTGATGTTTGATCTATATCGTCTTTATTTCAGGTACAGTCTCTCCAGACTCCATCTTATCGAGACACTCAGATGGACGTGAAACAACATCACTTTATAAACAGTAATTAACTAATGGGTGTCAGGAGATCAATTTAACATGCTGCACAAAATAAATTATGTTATTTGAATATTAGAGAGTTTTGTTTTGTAGACAATACAAGAACGTGAGGGGAGGCGCTGTGCGTTCTTGCATGTAATCATCAAGCATTTCAAAATAAGAGCATATTTTGTAAAGCTTTCTCTAGCTTCAGGTATCAAACAGTGATGCCCAGGTCTGCGTCAGATGGAACCATCCTGTGTTTTCTGTAACATCCCATAATGTTTTTGTGCATCCTGATTGTAAACAAACCTCTCTCCTGTGTTTGTGATCATCAGGGCTCAGCGATGGAGGACCACCCTCTGGCTGCAGCCTCCAGAGTCAGTCATCGTTTGACTTCTGTGGCCCCCCCACACCAAGCCAGACCCAGGCCCAAGGACAGGGACAGACCCAGACCCAGGGACAGACCCAGGTCCAGGCCCAGGTCCAGGCCCAGGTCCAGGCCCAGGTCCAAGGACAGGGCCAGGGACAGGGACAGGGAGACCCCTTCCAGACCCCCAAAGACAGCAGCCCCTTCCCAGAGGCTGAAATCATCAACCCCTTCAACTCGAGCACTGGTACACAACATACCATAATAACCAAGAGTGGGTGTGGTCTGATTGGACGCTGGGTGTGGTCTGTTGCAAGTGATATGAGCTCATACGAGACAAATTAAACAGCCGCATCTGAAGTTCTGAAATGTTTTCATGATTTTGTCAAACATGGTTTTTGTTGTTTATTCCAATAAATGATCCGATTGTTTTGTATTGTTTTCCAGGCCCTTCCAAGTTGGACATCGGAGACTCTCCGTTCCAGCCGCTGGCTCTGTCGGACACGTTGACGTTTGATGGTCTTGGAACAACGATACAGGCTCCGCTGGCGTCACCGCAAGAGTAAGTAAGACTGGAGTTCTTTAAGAGGACAAACACCGTGTTGCTGTGTTTGTTTCCACATCTGTGTCGGGAGTGGAAAAGATGTGCGTGAACAGCGACACCCCTCACTTGCAGCGCTATGGTGTGTTATGGTGCAAAGTTACACCGCCGCCTAGTGACCTGGCATAGTCACTGCAGCGTTTTCACTGCACCTTTAAATGAGAACACAAGTATTATTGATTCAGTTCATTTGGACGTTTTGTCGGACCCCTGACTCTCGGTCCAGCGCTGGGTTTTATTTTGTTTTGGTTTGAATATTTTTCCATTTCGAACTCCTCGTGCTCATGTTCGTAGCAGTGGCCGATAACCGTGTGTCTGTGTGTGAGCAGGCAGTGCGTGCCCTGCACGCTGGACGAGGTGCTCGGCCCCCTGACCGCCCCCGAGGGCCGCAACGACGAGAAGGCTCTGCTGGAGCAGCTCGTCACCTTCCTCAGTGGCACCGACGAGAGCGAGCTGGCAGAGCTGGACAAGGCGCTGGGCATCGACAAGCTGGTGCAGGTGCGTGGCGCTTACTGCTGCCGACTCATCGTAAACTGTGCCTCACTGCTGAACTTAAAGGTGCAGCGTGTACGATTTCAGCCATTTTTGTCCCTTTTGTTACTTACTGACATTTTTCATAATCGCCGCCATGTTTTGTTACAGTAGCCCAGAGTGGACATACTCTGTTTTGAGTTTTAATGGCAGCCGAGGGCGACCGTATGCTCAGAAGCGTAAGGTTGGACGGATGCAACATGCAACGTCACCACTAGATGTCAGCGTATCTTACACAATGCACCTTTAACCCAACAGTATTTGATATTTGATAAGTAAGATTATAAGAATGATCATTTCCAAGAAATAATATCTTCTGTAATCTTCTCTCCAGGGCGGCTGCTTCGACCCTCTGCCCCAAACCTTCCCCGCCCAGCAACCCACTGCCACCCCCGTCACCCTGGACCCCAAACTCCCCAGCTACCCCTCCCAGTTCACGCCCGCCCCCCAGGCCCAGTTTGCTGCCGAGCTGGCCGCCATGGGGCCGCAGGGTCTTGGGTTCGGAGCCCCTCGGGGGCCCTTCCCCGGCGGGACGGCCGTGGGCCTGAGGCCCGGCGTGACGCGAGCGCAGGGGGCGGGCCCTCAGCTCAGGCTGCCGCCCAACCAGCTGCGCCTGCAGCTGCAGCAGAGGCTCCAGGGGCCACAGCAGGTGGGCACGGACTCTAACTCGCGCTCAGGACCCCGTGCTTCAACACCTTATGTTTACGTTTGTGTTTTTTTAAATCTCCCGTCACAGTTGCAGAACAGACTGGCGGCCATAAATCCGTTTCCTGCCGGCGCGCAGCACGTGAACATGGGTGTTCGTCCGGGTGTTCAACAACCGCAGATCCCTTCACAGGTGAGTCACAGCCACCCACACAACTCCCATGAGCTCACACAACCTGTCTTTATTGTCACTTTAGCACAATATTGAAACATGCAAATCCTTCAAGTGCTTGATGAAGGATATGTATTTGTGTGCACATTATAATAATGACTGTAAAAATTGTGTACTTGTACCTTGATGTGGTGTTTTGAGATTTGAGAATGCGTTGTTGTCCCAGCAGCCTCCACTGAACGCTCAGATGTTGGCGCAGCGCCAGAGGGAACTCTACAGCATCCAGCACCGCCAGCGACAGCTTTTCCAGCAGAAGGTCATGCTGATGAGACAGAACATGGCAGGGGCCCCGACCGGAGCCGTGGGGCCCATCGGCACCGCCAGGGTCCCGAAAGGTCCGCCCACCACGCCTCAGCAGCAGCAGCAACCGCAACAGCAACCGCAACAACAACAACAGCAGCAGCAGCAGCAGCAGCAACAGCAGCAGCAGCAATTCAACTTCCCGCCAGGGTTCAATCCCATGACGGGAAACTCCCCTACCTCACCAAGTCACTTCAGCCCCATGTCGGGGGGGCCCCTGGACACCAAGATGGCCGCCAGAGTTCCGCTGAGTAACCAGACGTTGATCGGCGGCGTGCAGGGCCAGTTCAGCAACACCGTCAACTCCTCACTACAGCAGAGTCTGTTCCAGCAGTTCGGAGGGTCTGGTGAGTTTTTTTTTTTTTAGTTAATTCAGGTCACGTGCTAATTATGATATCAAAGATAACTGATACTCGGATTGAATATATTTTGAATTCCATCTATTTCCTGCTGGTATAGAAATATCAATATTTCTTGTAGTTCCTCCGAAAAACGAAAATTGGAACCAAGTCACAATGTTGGTGTTTATGAAAAGACTGAAGAGCGACAGGATGATAAAAAAAATTTTTTTTTTAAAGATCCCGAGTTTAAGATATTTTCAAAATAAATTCATCTTTCAAAGATGAGCAACAAAACTTTGTTCCCTTCTCGCTCAAGCTTTGGTCCAGCAAGACCCCTCCTTCCCTCCGGAGATGAGCCCAACCAGCCCGTTGTTATCACCTCAAAACCCCACCTCCCAGAGTCCTCTGCTTCAGCAAGCCCCTCCCCCTGGCTACCAGTCACCAGACATGAAGAGCTGGCAACAGACGCAGATAAGCAGCAACAGGTAAAAACAGAAAGGTTTGATTTGTGGTCGAAAAGGCTCCGAGGTCAAAGTCACTCACTTTCCCTGTGATGCCGCAGCCTGTTCAGTCCGTCGGGTCAGAGCGCAGCGCCGGCGTTCGGCCAGCAGGGGGTGTACAACAACATGAGCATCACCGTGTCCATGGCCGGAGGCTCGGGTGGGGTTGGTTCGTTACCTCCCATGGGGCAACCGGTCGGTATGAGCAACAGTAACCTCAGCAACGTGGCTTCAGTGTGCAGCGACCAGCAGGTATGAGAAGGCTTTAGTTTGACTTTCCTTTCTTTTTCAAATGTAAATAGAATAAAATAGAATAAAACTTTATTCATTTGCATAAAGGACATTTTTATAGGAATTTTTTTTTAAGAGTAAATAACAATTCATGTGTTACAGTTCCACATAAAATAGAATGAATAATATAAGACAAAATAAGTTTCATGGGTTTTTCATATTTTGTAGATAAACTCGGTACATATGAAGATATACTTCTGTTTGGGTCTAATGAAGCTGTGTGTGTGTGTGTGTCTGTGTGTGTCTGTGTGTGTCTGTGTGTGTCTGTGTGTGTCTGTGCGCGCGCGCACGTGTGTGTGTGCAGGTGCAGCAGGTCCAGGTGTTCGCTGACGTCCAGTGCACAGTGAACCTGGTCGGCGGCGACTCGTACCTGAACCAGGGCTCCATCGGAGCGGCGGCCGCCCAGAAGGGCCCGGGACCCCCGGGCCCCCAGAACAACCAGGCCCAGCAGAAGAGCCTCCTCCAGCAGCTGCTCACAGAGTGACACCTCCCTCCCCCTCCAGCTCTTCTAACTCCTCCTACTTCTCACTTCTGCGCCTCCTCCTCCTCCTCCTCGGAGGTCAGCGCACCAGACCCCATTGCTGTCTCTGTCTCACCTGTTGGATGGATGGAAGGAAGGATGGATGGATGTGTGGATCGGCCACGGAGAGGTCCGGGCTGTGGGCGGAGCCACGCAGCCTCACCACTTTGTGCGAGCCAGCGAGCGAGGGAGGAGTCAATCAGTGGCTGGTTGCTTTTGCCGCCCGGGACGTGAAGAAGAAGAAGAGTGTGTTGTCAGAAGGAGCAGCAGTGTGTTTGAACCTGCCTGTCTAATCTGTCTGACAACCTGTCTGTCTGCCTCAGCCTATTAAAGGCAGTGTTGTCTTGCTGCTCATTCCTCGGTGACCTACTTCCTGCTTCCTGACCCAAGAAACCAACTGCAACATCATTGTAGATTTGCCAAGTTGTCGTCACTGTTAAATCAGGGCCGGCCTCCTTATTATTTGTATTTTTATTTTTTATTTTTTATTTTTTTTTTTTTTCTCGTTTATCTTTTGTTGGTTTCTTATTGGACGGTTTCCGTCAGGGCCGTCAACAGCTGCAGTGCAACTTGGGAGCCTGAGCGTCAGCATACAGCGGCGCTCTGCGGTTTTAAAAGCGTGGGTGTGTCCCCCCTCACCACCCCCACCCCCCCCCTCCCCTCCCAACCCACACCCACACCTCTGGCTTTTTATTTTTTTATTTCTCTTTTGTTGCTGTTGTTGTTGTTGTTGTTGTTGGTTTTGTTTTCCTCGACCTGTCTCTCAGCG
>JAFBJT010112496.1:9937-17437 GCA_016785325.1 Chascanopsetta lugubris
ACAAGGGTGTGTGTGTGTGTGTGGGTGTGTGTGGGTGAGTGTGTGTGTGTGTGTGTGTGTGTGTGGAGCGGCAGGGAGCCCTCTCATCTGTGCTTAGCCCAGTAAATGGTGAGTGATTGTTGGGTTTGATGTGGAGTGATTCAGCTGGGAGCTCGTCTGTCTGCGTCGGGCCCCACAACTCATCATCTCCGTGCAGCGCGCGTGCTTCACAACTCAGGGTACCAAAAACACACACACACACACACACACACACACACACACACACACACACACACACACACAAAAACAACAACCCAAGCTGGCGGAAATATTTCACAGCCACCAAACGTGAACTCGAAACCAAAGAAACCACCCACAAAAGTTTCCCAAAAGGGATGGAACCCTTCAGCGACGCTAAATGGGCCAATGAGACGGGAGAGAGAAGAGACGGTGGTGAGCAGGAAGAGGAACGGTGGCTGCACGCGAGTCTATATCAAATATTTAACAGCTGGAAAACAAAGATGGCGCTGGGAGGGAGCCGCTGTTTGCATCTTCACCTCATCGTTTACGATGGACAGTGAATCACACACCACCAGGGAGGATCCTTCAGTACGTATTTCTTAATTCTCTGCCAAAAATACAAACGACCAGTCTCAAGCGAGGGGCAACCTCTGGTGCAGACGGATGAGGCACAATAGGAGGTGAAATGACTTGCAGTTCATTGGATAACCACTGGGGGCTGACTCCACTAGGGAGCCAATCCCCATAGACTCCCATGTTCAAATGGGCAACTTTAGCATGGTACAAACTTTGGACACATGTCTTATTGTGACAAGTGTACGGGGGTCGGGGGGCAGGTACTGTGGGTGATGCGACGGCACCATGGGCCCACCCACAGCTCTGTATGTGTTCCACCTCTAGGACCGTTTTTGAAGGAACCGGGAACCAGGAGGAGTTAGGATTCGGCAAGATGGCGACGAGGGACTCGACCACAATTTGATTCCAAAAGCCTATGATTTCAACCAGATAATCATCCGAAAGGCAAACAACAGAATCACATCTTTCAGGAATACCGAAAAGGAATGAGCTTAAAGATGAAAATGAGTCAAGATGCTATCAAACCAATCAGGACACTTAATGGTGTATCCAGTTGATTGAATATGACCTGGCTGCAGGTCTATAAACTGTCCCCCTGATCACTGACTTATTCTCATAAGGCCTCAGTCATCTCACATCACAGCCGACCTGATCCGTCCTCACGTCTCCGTGAAGCCCAGTCACATGGGGACGACTGTCAGGGCCAATCGGTCTCACCCTCTGCACCCGGTCCAAGACATTCAGAACTTCAGTGTGGCCATTCAATGCATTTCAAGCTCTCTCTGTTTTTAACAGCATCATCACTAACTTTTCCTGGAGAGCTCTCTTTTCCGCTTTGGCCCTTTTCTGACGGGAGAGGGCGTGACGAAAACATGACGGTGACAAACTGATGATACTGGAGAGAAATGACCTTTCCCTAAGTTCCAATTGTCATTGTTGACACTTCTAAAAATATAAGAAAACACCGACACACTGATATTTTCATGAATTTATCATCACCTACATGTTTTTCCCCCATTACTCTTAAATGAGCCCATTAATGTTTATCTACATGAGGAGTGAGTCCTGTCAACGGGGGCGGCCATGTTTTTACAAATAGCCCAGAGTGGATGCATACGCAAGCATCTTTAGAGCTTTAATGACAACCAATGGCTGCCATGGTTCGTCCTGCATGCTCGAATGGGAAGGGGTGAGGTGACGGATACGACATGTAACCGCACCAGTAGATGTCACCGAATCGTACACACGGCACCTTTAACTCTAAAACCTCTTTGACATCCAAATGAGCTGTTCTTTTGAACCGAGGTAGACAAAACGAAAAACAACTCAGAAAAAAGGTAATGAGCACTGTAGGTGTACACCAATGGGCCCATAATGAAAACCATTGGGTTTGTATCGTTGATAACTACATTAGATGTCCAAACGCAGCGGGTGTACATGAGGACGTTTGGAGGGTTCAGTGTTTTAAGGGAGGAGTGTGTAAGATTTGGTGACATCCAGAGGTGAAGTTGCATGTTGTATCCATCACCTCACCTTCACCCTTCTGAGCCTGTAGAAGAACCTATGGTAGACTTCAGTTGTCATTCAAATATCTCCAGTACATCCACTTGAATATGCATCTATGGGCTCGGGATAATGGGAAAAAATAAATATTTAGGTTATTATGAATTCAGGTCTGTATGTAATTGTTTCGTATTATGTTCAGAAGTGAGAAAAATGACCAAAATCGTACACACTGCACCTTTAAGACCCCCTGTATAGAAGGGGTAAATTGAGCCATATCTGACTTGTGGGTCACTTTCCCATCTGTCAAAGATCGTAATTTATAGCATCTCAGGGCCAACATGAAGCATTTCACCCGTGTGTGTGTGTTATTGTGTGTGTGTGTGTGTGTTATTGTGTGTGTGTGTCCCAGGGGTGCCTTGTGTCGGTGGGGGTCAGCCGAGCGGCTGCTGGGGGAGGAACCACCAGTGAAGTGGTCAAGCAGCCCCAGATGGGTTTCTAATAGTCTTAATCCAACAGGTCAGCGTGCGGGGGCTCTGCCTCGCCGCCGCCCCTTCACAAACCTGGGCTTCCTTCTCCTTCTGTCTCCCCTCGCTCTCTTTCAACTCCCCTCTGCTTATCTAACCCCCACCCCCCCCTCCCCTCCTCATCTCCCCCCCTCTCCTGTCTTTCTCTGCCTGCCTTTCCAGAAAAGCAGCAAGAAGCTAATGAGGCTTGGCTGGCATTTATCCAGCCCCTCTATCCCACCGCGAATGTGTGTGTGTGTGTGTGCGAGTGTGTGTGTGTGTGTGTTTACTCATGTGTGAGAAATCTCCAGGCTTTATTACGATATGTCCGCATTAAAATAAATATTAGCAGGAAATGCTTTGTTGCTTTAATGGGCTGATTTATACCGGATTTGGGCGGTTGGAGTTGGAGGGGAGGAGAGAAAAAAGCTGAGGTCGATAGGAAAACTGCTCTGGAGAGACAGGTAGTCACGGGCGGCTGGAAACGGGGATTCCGAGGTGGATATTTAGGGGCGGAAGGCTGGTTTTCCGCCCCATTAAAAGGGTTCCGGCGCGGGGAGATGCGCTGCACCTCGGATGAGACGCTCCTGTTATCTCTCGGCGGAACAGACAGATGGGAAATCATTCCCCGCTCGTCCCGGTGTCCGTGAAGCACCTGCCTGTTTTCCATACAGAGGAGGCGTCCTGAGCAGAAAACAAACACTCAACAGCCTCCTGGCACGGCGCTTTGATGCCAAAATCTACCTTCTTCCCGACCTGACAATATTCTTAATGCATCATTAACTCACATTGCCGGGACTTTGCAGACAGATCGAGCTAATGAGACACAATTCATGCTATTTTTTCCATACCCCCCCCCCCCCTTTCCCCCCCCACACACACACACACACACCCTTTTTCCCCCTCCCTCCCCCAGTTTGACAGAGCACCTCGGCGCTGGTTCACATTTGATATCATTTACAGGGAGAGGCGGGCGGATGGGTGGGGAAGGAGCCGGGGAATCACATGCGTCGATGCTGCAAGGTTACAGGCGGAGAGGAGACCTGTCACACACACACACACACACACACACACACACTGCTAGAGCAGTCATTAGCGCTAAGTGACAGTTTGTGGTGGCCCTCAGTTGGGGAAGCAGGGGAGAGAGAGTGAGAGAGTGTGTGTCGGGGGTGGGGGGGTGGGGGAGGCGAGACAGCGGGGTGTAATGTATTATATCAACAACAGGCTCACTCCAACAGCCCGGCCGATGTGACAGAGTTAATATTGCAGGATTATTATTCAGCCGGGTTCAGCCGAAAGGTGTGATGACCTGAGCAGGTGACGGGACTAATTAACCACCGTTTGACCCTGCCTGCCTCAGACAGCTGCTTCGTGAGTGTGTGAGTGTGTGTATGTGTGTGTGTGTGTGTGTGTGTGTGTGTGCGTGTGCGTGTGTGTGTGCGCGTTGCAGAGCTTGAGAAACCATCCCTCCACCAGTGAGACTGAGTGTGTCTGTGCGCATCCAGCCGTCCATCAAACATTTCAATCATCCAATTTCAGGTGGGATCCCACACATGACTTGATTTGCATAGGAAGCAAATTAAACGATCTCACAGCTGTTGGCAGAAATAATGGGTTTTGGAGAGTGTGGCTCTAAGATTCCGGATGAAGTCAGGTGTTAAGAGGTATGAGGTGTGCAGTCAATCAGTCAGGGGGAAGTACAGTATATGCATGGAAGGAGCCTTTTGATTGGATGTATTGACGTCCGCGTGGGAGGGTGCCGCTCGGCTGCTGATGCACTGTAACCTGCCAACGTCGCACCGGAGGTGAGGCTCTGCCAGAGCGCACCTGAGCGCGCCACTTCTCTTCAGCGGGCGAACGAACAGTTTCAGTGACATCCAGCGAACGCTCTCTCCTGTCGCGGACGTTTCAGGGGCGTGGGTGAATTCACACCTTCGTCTCATCAAACGCATGACATGTAAGTAGGGGCGAAACGCCACACTAGTCGCAGCATGCGTGACGATGCGCGATATGGAGGTCACCACAACGACGCGATAGGATATCACAGCGATGTTTTTTTAAAGGGATGGCGTGTGATTTTTAGCGACATCCAGCCGTGAAAGAGCATGACATAATGACATACATTATGGAGGCGGCCATTTTGAATTCAATGGAAGTCAATGGAACTTTCAGGGTTTTATATATATTTATGTGTGTGTGTGTGTGTGTGTGTGTGTGCATATTTATTGAAACTACAGCAGAGAAGACAAACATTTGTGGACCTGTCATAGGCTGCAAAAAAATGTTTATTTCATTTTTCAATATGCTGATACACTAATTACATATTCAGAGGCTTTTCAGAGGCGACAGGGACAGTTGGTGTGGATACTGATTGTACGATATTTAATAAGTTTGAACGTGTGTGCGCCGCAGTGACGCTCTGGCACATGCGCGCGCACACACTCTCTCTCTCTCCCTCTCTCTCTCTCTCTCTCATTGACGCGTGATGGGCGCTGGACTAGACAGATATGACCTATCAGATATCGCGGTACAGGTTTTCACCATACCGACACGTATTGTCACCTTTTTGTATCACAATACATTGTGGCAGACATATCGTTACACCCCTACATATAAGCCACGCCTCCATTTCACAGCCCGCGGGCCAAATCCGGCCCCCAGGGTCGAGTGCAAGTTGCATCGTTTTATACATGAAGCTAGAAGAAAATTGGTCAAAATATGCTTTTATTTTGAAATGCTTCCATTTCCTCTGTGTGTGTGTGTGTGTGTGTGTGTGTGTGAGATCCTGCCTTGCTTGATATTCATATGCGAGGATGTAGCCCTATCAAGCCCTGCTGTGTCCGGTAGCCTCTGCTCACTGTGCCCCCGGTAACAATAATCTGTGTTTCCCTGGAAAAATAATTGCCCAGCCCTGATGTAAACCAACATTCCACCTTTACAGTTGCCTGTGGCTGCTGAGTGCTTTTGAGTGACAGACAATTGTTCTGACATGTCTGTACGTTTGAAGCAAATTGTGCAGGATTTTGTGTCGGTCTGTATTGTTGGGCAGGGTGGAACTTTAGTGTGTTTTCAACCCTAAAATGTTGCACACTGTACCTTTAAAAAATCTACCATTCTAGATACAAACTAACCCCAGTCCTTTTCTTTGCTCTTTTGTGGTTTTAATGGGGACGAGGGCCCCACATGTTTAGCGGGCCCCCAGATGCGTAAAGCTACAACAATGCCCGCTGGACAAGAGGACAGTTTCATTGATGAGGATCCCCACTGCCTGACCCCTGGGGTATGTGGGCTGATGCATACAACATGCCACTTCACCACTAGATGTCACCAAATCCTACACACTGCACCTTTAAGCCGGTGAATTCATCATCCCACCGAGTTTACTCACCTCTGTTTCATTCTGATATATTTTTTTGTCCTTTGCTGTTCACTTCTGCCTCAGTCACGTAACAAACATGTCATCAGATTGAGCTCCACTGAATTTGCTCACACAACATTGATGTTCTCACATTAAACACTTGATTCGGTACAAAATGCAAGCAATTAAGAAAAGCATTGCCTGATCTCCACGATGACTATAACTGATTAAAATGTGGAAGTTTGAGTACAAACCCAAACCCACGCAGCTAACTCCCACAAAAACTGACACGACGTGACATTTTTTTACTCTGGAGTAAACGAAACAAGTGGAATCTGATTGGCCAGGGAAGGGAACAGAGTCGCCAATGAGGTGAGATTTTGCAGCTACCTGTAAGAGGAACCAGAGCAGACTCACACACACAGTCCATTGAATTCTTGTGAGCCCCGTATGGATTGCACACTTTAATCTTTAATGACATGGTGATGATAGAGTGCTCTTGACCTCCAGGTTTGCACAGACACTCTCTCTCTCTCTCTCTCTCTCTCTCTCTCTCTCTCTCTCAGACACACACACACACACACACACAGATGTTAAATCTCTGCAGCTCCTTTAGCACAGTCATCCGTCGCGTCTTTTCACTTCTGGGCGCTCCTGCAGACGGGTGACTTCCCTGCTTCCACTCTGCCACAATAGGCAGGTGCTGTGGGGAAAGCTGGGCCGCCATTGTTCCCGCTGAAAGCCCCACGGTTATTCATTGGCCGCGAGTTGAAGCGGTGACCCCGGCGTAACACCGAAGGAGCCGGCCATCAACACTGGGGCCCTTTGTGCGACCCGGTCTCCTCTCTGATCACCCTGTAATGAAGTGAGAGTTGTGGTCCAAAATTTACAGCCCTCGCCCCCCCCCCTCGCCCCCCTCGCTCCTCCCTTTCAACCCCCTCTTCATTTTTAGTGCCCCCTTTCTCCGCAGACATCATTTTAAAGGCCTCTCCGCCCACCAGAGCTCCTCATACAATAACAATGCCGACAATATGAGCGGGGCCATTAATTCCCCCTCAATGGTTCCCACTTTCTTCTCCTGTCGTCCCTCCCTGCTCCTGCTCGCTGCTTTTTGTTCGACTTCTCATGTTCTATAGGGATGGGTGATGTGGTTTTCTTCCTCGCAAAGGGGTTCAACTGACAAACACACACTCTCTCTCTCTCTCTCTCTCTCTCTCTCTCTCTCTCTCTCTCTCTCTCTCTCAGACACACACACACACACACACACACAGATGTTAAATCTCTGCAGCTCCTTTAGCACAGTCATCCGTCGCGTCTTTTAACTTCTGGGCGCTCCTGCAGGCGGGTGACTTCCCCACTTCCACTCTGCCACAATAGGCAGGTGCTGTGGGGAAAGCTGTGCCGCCATTGTTCCCGCTGAAAGCCCCACGGTTATTCATTGGCCGCGAGTTGAAGCGGTGACCCCGGCGTAACACCGAAGGAGCCGGCCATCAACACTGGGGCCCTTTGTGCGACCCGGTCTCCTCTCTGATCACCCTGTAATGAAGTGAGAGTTGT
>JAFBJT010112497.1:0-12113 GCA_016785325.1 Chascanopsetta lugubris
CCCCCCCCCCCACCCCCACCCCCTCTCCCTCTGTCTCTCTCTTTAAGTGCTTCAGCAGAGTCCCAGTGTTGCTGGATGGAAATATAACACCATGGCTGAACAGAGGAAAATAAAAACATGTGGACTGGCAGAGAAAGAATGTAGCCCAGGAAACTGCTGAGTCACTCAAACCAGCACTGCTGCAGAGGTCAGTTCTAATATATGGATGTCAATGTTGATTATAGTTTTCCTTAAAGGTGTAGTGTGGAAGATTTAGGGGGAATATTCCATTTCTATTGGTAAATATTCATGAAATACTTCAACTGCTATTAATGTGAGTGTACAATTTTACCCGAATCAGCGAAATCAATCAATTTGAATTAGATTGGGCACTTTGTATTCACAACAGCAGCTGCAGAATGCAAATATCATCACCTACACATTGTAGGTTCTAAAATTCTATTTCCCTTTTTAAATATTACATTTCATAAAATGAACCAATCAACCCACTAACTGTAACTGCAACATTTCTTTTATAATAAGGTGTAGTCACTCTATGACAGTGGGGTGTTTGGTGACACCTAATGGTGACATTGCATATTGCAGCACTCGTGTGGAACCTGGCAGCCTTCAGTTCACATCAAACTCAAAATGTATGTAGTCCGTCCATTGTGGGTGTCTATAAATACATGGTGATGTAACATGGCAGCCTCCACAGAGGGGAACTGCTCCTGATGTAAATGTAGAGGGCTCATTCAAGTGTCAGGAATACAAGCATAACAACGTCCCTTTAATCAATTCCAATTTGAATTTTTGCTGATGGATAATTTGGTAATATTTTAAGTTTGTGACACAATAACCACCATTTACCTGTTTAATGGAAAACTTTAATGGATTTTTTTTTTATGTCTTCTTAATGGAGTACATAGAAATGTTTTGTCCTACCGAGTCACAGCGAGACATTCTAGGAACCAGAGGAGCGCCTGTACAAAAACACTCCACCAACGTGTGTCTTTCAAGGCTGGAATACCCGGGGGGGGGGGGGGGGGGGCTAATCTGATACCAGGCCGTGAGGTGGTGCTGAAGTAAATTTAGTCCCAAAAATCAATGCAGGTCGGGGACTGCAATTCCGCGAGACACACACACACACACACAGTGGATACAGACGCAGACGTAAATCAATAAAGTTGTGTGTCTGGACAGGGTTCTCCTGCTTCTCCTGGGTGTTGTTTTCCCTCTACTTGTAGAACTCGTGCTCCTGCTCGTCCTTTTTGATCACCGTCTTGTACGCCTTTTCAAAGTCTTTGGCCAGAACGATGTACCGGTTCTCACGCACCGCCAACATGCCAGCCTGAGAGGAGACGGGAGAGTCGTCGTCGTTAAGATGCTCGACACGCAACCTTCAAGCTGGTTTGAATTTGCTTTCATCCATATTTACAAAAGAGTTTTACCTCCTGGCAGATGGAGTTTATATCAGCCCCCGAGACCTTGTCCGGTCGAGCCACGTCTGTGCGTCGGTTGAGGAAAACTGAGCTCCACAGAGATGCAAACAGACTCAATGTTGTTATTTACACATCGATTCTGTTTTACAATTTTTATCTGAACGAATACACATCATTTATTTATATTATAATTTAGAATAAAGTGCAAGATCTGGTGACATCTAGAGGTGAAGTTCCATCCATTCTCTCATCCTCATCCTTCTGAACATGCAGGAGAACCGATGGTTGACTTCAGTTGTCATTAAAAGTTAAAAGATGTTTGGTATGTTCACTCTGGGCTTCTGTAAAAACATGGCAGCCCCCGCAGAGAGGACCTGCTCCTCACGTAAATATACACTAATGAGCTCATTTTAAAGTAGTGGGGAAAAAAAAAACATTGATGTAATTATAAATTCATGAAAATGTCAAGTATATAATTGTGTAATATTTATAGAAGAGACAAAAATGCTAGAAGCACACTGCGCATTTAAAATAAAACAAATTAAATTAAAATATATTCAAATCAAATTGTGTGGCTGTATTCTGGGAAACAAAAAGGCTCGTGGCTGCAGGGCAAACTTCACAGTTCATTAACTCTGACCCCTGCTGGCCTGTGTCAGTCAATGATTCATCTCTCATTAGGGGAATAAGACGGGTGTGTTCAGGCAGTCAGACTCAGACGGATCAGATAAACCCTCGTCAGTTTATGGGAGACAATTCAAAAGGTGTATTATCATTATCCAGTTACCGGTCTGCTGTAACTCAAACCCGGTACTCGGGTAAACACCTTGTGCCCGAAGTTTGGATTTTGTACACGTGGGCACACAACCAACACTGGTGTTATTGAGCGAAAGGATACAGTCCTCCAGGTCCACCTCCTCAGAGAGGTTCATTTTACTTGTGATGGTGGAGAAGATGAGCCGCTTCTGCCGGCGGTCGGGCAGCGGGAACTCAATCTTTCTGTCCAGACGACCAGGACGCAGCAGGGCGGGGTCCAGGGTGTCTGCTCTGTTGGTGGCCATGATCACCTGTTCAAATGTCAACAGACGTCACGTGAGCATAACCAGTCAAGGAGCTATGCAATGCCCCTCTCAAGTTTTCATGTCCTTCACTGTGTTTTACATGGGTGTTGAGAATCACTATTAGAGTTTTTTAAAAGTTTTTTTTTTTTACAGTTTCTGGAAACATAAGATGCTGCATGTGCAAAAATGTCCATTTATGGTTTTTTTTGTTTTGTTTTTTAAATGAGCTTTAGAGTGTTTGTAAAGCTGAACGACACAGGTCAGAGTGATAATGGAACACCCCTCGGTGTCCAGGGTGACTCATTTGATTCTCCATCACCGGCAACTCGACTCAGCAAATATGTACATGGAGATATCACGGGGGGAAACCGTTAAGAGCTTTCTTATTGGATGCAGGCGATTCACCTTGACATTGACGTTCTGGTCAAAGCCGTCCATTTGATTGAGCAGCTCGAGCAGGATTCTCTGCACTTCTCTGTCAGCTGCAGATGATAGAAACAGGGCATTGGTAAAATAGTAAATAACCGAGCATTATGAGCCGGGTTGGCCTGTAAGACATAGACTCGTACCTCCAGTCTGTGCATCAAAGCGCTTCGTGGCGATAGCATCGATCTCATCAATGAAAATAATGGCAGGAGCATTTTCCTTGGCCAGCCGGAAGACGTCACGCACCATACGAGGTCCTTCGCCCAAATACTTCTGAACAAACTCGGAGCCGACCACGCGGATGAACGCGGCTGGAGGGAAACACAAAGATGATTTTATTTTCACTCGCATCAATGATCTGGAACCAAAACAACAAGACACACCTTTTTCAACTTCCTGTAACTCAAGACTTGGTGTCACTTCCATGAGTGACCCGCATTTTGTAAACAATTAAAAAAAAGTCTGAATACATGTTCAAACAAAAAGTAAACAAAGGCGTCATTTCTGTCTCGTTCAGGCTGTTCAATGACGACGATGATGTCTACAGCACACTGCTGCATTGAGTGTGTTAATATCACTTAAGTTGATGCACTTTGGGACACACACACACACACACACACACAAAAGCCAGAGTGAGAGAGAAATGCATTTTTGAGTTTACCGGTGTAATCCATGTATATTACAACACTGCATATATATTGCATTTACATAAGCCCATAATATGCTGTGGAGACAAAAGTGCTGATGCAGAACATTTGAAGCGTTGCCTAAAAGCACACTGCAAGCAGAAAGACTTGAGGGGAATTGAATTAGAATAATACGGTATATAATGAGACAATATCACTCTACGATCAATTTACGCAGTATAAATATATATACACGAGGGTTATACATCAAGGATTTGATTCTATGTTGTGAGAGGTGATCTCAGGTTGTGTGTGTGTGTGTGCGTGTGTGTGTGTGTGTGTGCGTGTTGAGGGGGAGGGGGGGGGGGGGGGGGGAATTTGGGGGGGGGGTAACTTACCAGTAGTGTGGTGAGCCACAGCCTTGGCCAACATGGTCTTTCCACAGCCTGGGGGTCCGTACATGAGGACACCCCTGGGTGGGTCAATACCAATCTGAGAGAGGCAGAGCAGGAATGAGAGATCAGCTGCTTGTCAGTGGATATGCAAACTGTCGTTAGTTTCATTTCATATCCGACCTGTTTGTAGAGTTCAAAGTGAGTGAGAGGCAGCTCCACTGCTTCTCTGACTTCCTGTTTCTGGATGTCCATGCCACCAATGTCAGCGTACATCACATCTGGCTTTTGATCTGAGGGCAGACGCGCAACAAAAGGTCAACTTAACCAAGAAACGGATCTTATTCTGTTCTAAAAAAAAAAAGATATCCACGTGCATGATAGTTATCCCTGGATACGAAAATAAAATCCAGAGGCTGCTCATCATTAAAACTTCACAAAACCGTCGCTAGAAATAACCCAGCTCAGCACAGCTAATAAGAAGCGATCACTGTCACACTCTGTTTTTCCATGATGATCTTCAGAGATCCTGCTCTCTGAAATCCTCAGGGAGTGAGCGGCACGCAGAGCTTTACCTGACGTCAGCATCATGATGCTGCTGTCAGCTTCAGGAGGGAGCACATCTACCAGAGCGTTGCTGTGTTTGTGCAGAGCCACTGAGGCGTTGGGCTTCAGCAGCTCTCTGTCGATGGTGCTCAGGATGCGCACATAGTAGTTGGACCCTGAGAGAGAGAGAGAGAGAGAGAGAGAGAGAGAGAGAGAGACACACAATGGTGAATAAAGATGGAGGGAGTGCAGGAACAGGATGCATTATAGATTTCAAACACGTACTTTATTCTTAATAATTAAAATTGGACAGCACACCGTGCATTTTTTCTTGGTTCTCTCTGAAGACTGTGGAAGCCTCAACATGATAAAGCATTCAAATATACAGCATTCATGCATCGTCTGCTGCTGCATTAATCTTTAATGCCCAGCTTTAAATATCTTTTTTTCATTCTGCGCTGTAAAATGAATTACTCTTAGAACAGCATTTATCTCCTGGAAAGTTACTGCTCACGATGTCCAAACATAAACACTCACAGGAAGTGTTGGTAATCTCACACTGACAAGACATAGAAATCTTCTCTGTTGAAAGTTGGAACAAGACAGTGGAATCTCAGCGAAGGTACAACTGTCATTATACTGTCATTGAACAAATGCAGTGTTCTATGACGTTGAACATCTCATCATCACACGTCTTTTTTTCTCCACGGAACAAGAGGAAGCATTTCCAGCAGGAGGCAACATGGATACACACTCTCTTGGCCTGTGCACCACTTCAACCCTAACTACAATAACGACAGGTAAAAAAAATAAAATAAAATAAGGTGTGACATCATGCTCCTCCTCTACAACACCTCCTTCATCCAGTTTCCAACTTTCACAATCACGTCAGGTATGAACTCCCCCTCCAGTAGCTGCATTTGGATTATAGACACATTTTCCGTCCTCAATGCGCTTTAAGTTTATTTAAACCTATCATTTCAAGTCTGTCACTTGTTGAGTGAACCGGTACATTTGGACACGTGAGGCTCTCTGGGGCTGGTCAAACATAACATCATCGAACTCCATTATCTATTACACTGTAACGGTTGGTACAATGAGTTTGTCCCGCTGAACTTTACCTGTGGTGGAGCCAACAATGGCCGTGTTCTGGTCAACAGCTTCCAGGAACTGGCCAATGACGAGTGGGATGCTCTGTATCCGCTTCACCTCCTCCTGAGCGTGGAGGAATTCTTTCTTCAGGTTCTTCTGCTCATCTTTGATGTATTCCTCCTGCACCTCCAGGAACTCCAGCTCCTGCTGCAGCTTCTGCAAAAACAAGGAAGACAAAGGGAGGAAGTGAGTGCAAGCACCTGCAGGGAGTGAGCAGGCCATCGATGTGCTAACAAGAGATGAACATGACGCTCACTTCTATGGGGAACTGACAAATAAGCAACAACAAAAATAGAAAAAACATTACGGTATTCAACACGAGGAAATGTGGGACGTGGTGGGGTGACAATAATAACATTTAAAGGTGCAGTGTGTAAGATTTCATTCATTTTTGTCACTTCTATTGGCAGAACAAATATTCCAAAAACAATGACTCACCCACATTTTCACGATGACTTCAATGTATTTTTGTTCCCATTTCCCTCCAATGAACCCATGAATGTATATTTACACGAGGAGCGGATCCTGTCTACAGAGGCCGCCATGTTTTTTGCAGTAGCCCAGAGTGAACATACCAACCACCTTTTGAGGTTATAATGACAACTGAGGGCCACCGTAGGTTCTCCTGCATGTCTGGAAGGCTGAGGCCGAGCTGATGGATGCAACATGGAACTTCACCACTCGTCGTCACCAAATCGTACACACTGCTCCTTTAAGGAGACCTCAGTTCCCCTGTGCTTGACGAACCCATTCATCATCATTCTATCAACAGCTACAGTTTTACCATTGATGAAGGTGTCAGTTACTAGTTTGTATTTACGTTTGTAAATATAACCCCTCAGTTTATGAATACACGAGCAGGTATTATACCTTATATCTGCTGTACAGGTCCTCAAGATCTTCGGGTTCAGGCGCCAGGAATGACAGACCTGTCTGGGGTCTGGAGCTCAGTGTTGCCGGCATCTCTTCCTGTCAATAAGACACAAAGACGTACAATTAAAACTAATAATAAACTAACTCGAGGTAACACCACGCGGCGGTGAAGCTGATTCAATTGAAGTCTTCAAACGATCCTTCGTTTTGGTTCATATCCAGTTCCAGAATTGATGACAAGAGAGTCTGAGTTTGAGGAGACAGCGGTTACACACTGCAGTTCCCACAAACACTAGCTTAGCTACCTTTAGCTTTGCAGCAGCTAGCTGACTGTAACTATTCAATAACAGCCAACATCCATTAGCGTCGAATCAATCAAACGTGACGAGTATTAAAACATCATCGTTACACACACACAACCCAGTGGGGAAGTTTAAAAACAAAAACAAAAACAAACTAACTCGGTTATTAGAGCTACACAAACACAACGCTAATGCTAGCAGCTAACTGGCATGACATTGCATCTGCAGTGGACAGAGAATGAATTGGCAGGTTTACGTTTCGACAGCGTCCACAAGCGAACAAAGAGCGAAACGCGGCGTCGAACACACGGCGTCGAACAGAACACGAGAGCGGAAGTAAACAGAGGCCGACGAACACGAACGGTGTTATTTTTAACGACTAACGACGGGAAACGGTTTCGCTAGCTCATACCGGGCTCTTTTCCACTGCAACGATATCCTCCATGTTGGAATTTGCTTTACGACTAACGTGCTGACGTAAGACGCTGGCGAGGGGTTTTGTGGGTAATGTAGTTCTACGCGGGCAGAAAACATATTTGAATGCAAATTGGATGATTTGACAGCTAAACTCTCACAGTTTTCCCACACATGTATCCACGATTTTTCTTTGAATCCACCATTATTCATTCTTTTAGAATGTTTACAAAAAAAAAAACAGACTCAACTTTCACTTTCCGTTCAGCTTCATTGTCATTGGCTGTTTATAAAGATAGTGTTGTGGGACGGGGATGTGAACTTATCGGCTGATTCAACGAGGATCCATTATGTTTAAAGCTACAAAATGAATGTCAACAGACAGAGGACATCGACAAATAACGGTGTGACCCCGATGTTCTGTAATGCGACGTTATTGACTTGACATTACACTTCACACCATTTTAGCACACATGCACTCTGGTCACCCGCCCGTACAACTGCTGTTTTTCACACCTCTGCAGAAGCCTCTCTGAAGCCTTTCCGCAGAGGTGGCGCAGCATCACTCTACATATGAGGGAGTGTTTGTGCGTGAGAGGTGAGGAATGTGCTTCTTACCCCCTTTTTCTCCGGTGGAAAAAGAAAAGCGAAACCGTAGCGAAGTTCACTTCCCCTGCAGGGGCTGTTCTCTTCAGCTCACAGGCACAGCCTTTTGAATCAAAGGCATTCATGTCATAGATCAAAGGCACAGTAACCGGGGGCAAAGACTCCCGATGAAGACACTCCAGCCTGTAGAAGACTACCTGTGTATCTGTGGGCCTAACTGCTTCTGAATAATAGATGAATGAATACCTATCTGACCTCAGCTGTGGTTTGATAGTTGGTTCTCGTCCTCACAGGCAGAAAAAAAAGGAAATGCACAGAACGTTGACAATGTTACGATCTAAGCTGTTGATTTGAAAATGGTTGTGGGATGAAGGTTTAGCCATTGCACCATTTTTATTATAATAATATTGTATATATTTGTTTTTGACTGTATTTGTCACTCTTTATGTTTTGTAATATTTTTGACTTAGTTTCATATGAATAAACCAATGCAGCCCAAAGCTGTTGTTGTTGTTGTTGTTTTTGTTTTTTATTGGCCCGCATTCAATTCTAAAACTATAATGGAATGTGTGTGTTCATATTTAAGGGTTTTATCAGAATTTCTGAAATTTAGATGAGACAGTCTGAACTGAAAGCTGTGATTTTGTTTTTGTTTTTTATTTTGGCATATTTCATTATGAGGCATAATTGACCCACATTTTAGATTTTTGTCATTAACTTTAATAGAGGCCCAGACTTCGGCATATTTTTCAGTCTGAGAATCAAGTGTGTACAGGCACAGTCAAAAAGAAAGCATAAGTGAAAGTTACTTTCACTTCATCTTTTATGATAATTCAAGGAAATACCAAGAAAAACATGAGAAATGATCTTTTGTTTTAAATCTCTTTTTTAAAACCAACACAACTAGAATGGAAAAAAAATCGTTGTGGTTCAAACTTTAAAGATGATTTTACTGCCTGTGAGTGTGGGTGGTGTGGTCCAGCCCCCGGAGGAAGAGATGAAACACATGTACAGGAGGTGAGACCTTCACTTTTTGTCGTTGCCGGACAGACTCAGCATCATGCGGACGAACTGGGACGTGACGACGAGGCTGCTCCTCTGCTTCATCATCACAGGTACATTTTTCTGTTTGGATTTAGTTCTTTTGAGAGAAGGGTCTCAGATTTCAGATGGTGTGTATGATCAATATTAGATATATGTGGTAAATCGAAGAGATCTGATCAGTAGAATTCACCGTTGACTGTGTGTGTGTGTTTGTGTGTGTGTGTGAGGGCTGGCCCATTTCATTTCATTTTGTGTTACCATGTTGACACGTGTGTGTGTGTGTGTGTGTATGTGTGTGTGTGTGTGCGCAGACGACTGGCTCCATGTTTGATGAATTGTCTGTAGTTAACGGCAAACGTCATGAAACCACCTGCAGACCTGCAGACACCATACTGACGGATGTACTACGACAAACCTCATGTTCTTCTGAATAATGATCAAAACAAAATATTGTGATCCTTGTTTTTTTATTCCGTTTAAATTTGAGTAAAAAGAAATTGTGTTCAATTAAATCTTAAAATTACATTTTGAAGAGGAGTTTTGGAATTTAACAAATCTATATCCTGTATCTGTAGGAGCACATGTCGGCTGAGTCACGTTCCAGGAGGCATCTCCCTCTGACTCATTAACTCCATATGACTCAACAATATATATATTTACTTCAATCTGACACACTGGACCTTTAATAAACCTAAATCTGACACACTGGACCTTTAATCAATTTAAATCTAACACACTGGACCTTTAATCAACTTAAATCTGACACACTGGACCTTTAATAAACCAATCAACCATTATGTACTACCATCATAACACCATTCTATAGTAGCAGGTGGTGGTTGAGTATTTGCGAGGAGGATACAGACTCATGTATTGGTCGACAAAATATTCCAAAACAATGACATTCTGACATTTTAATGACTTTATAATCATCTAAATATAAACTACCCCCCCCCCCCCCCCCCCCCCCCCCCCCCCCCCCCCCCCCCCCCCACTCCACCCCCACCCCACCCCACCCCCCCATTACCTTTAAAAGAGCTACTTATTGTATATTTACCACATCAGGGGAGGGGCCTCTCAATGGGGGCCGCCATTTTTTTTTACAGTGGCTCAGAGCGGACATACTAAACATCTGAGGGCTGCCATTGTTCGGAGCGGTGAGGGTGAGGTCATGGATACATCGTGCAGCCTCACCACTAGATGTCAGCACATCTTACACACCGCACCTTTAAAACTACACATGAATTATTCTGTTCACTCTTCCAGGTTCTCGCTGCCTGATCTCGGTTCACCAGCCGCCTGTCGTCCCCTCCCCTCTGGGCGGTGACGTCATCCTGCCGTGCACCTTAGACCTCTCGCCCGACGAGAGGCTGAGGATGCTCCCAGTCCTGTACTGGACGTTCATGCCAGGGGGCGCCGGAGAGCAGAAGCTGTGGAGGCCCTCTGAGGAGTACGTGGGGCGCGTCCAGCTGGCGGACGACCACACGAACTCGCCAAACAAGTCCTTACATCTGAGGCAGGTCCAGTGGACGGACAGCGGGACGTACCTGTGCAAACTGTCCCTCAGCACGGCGAGACACAAAGCCTTCAGGGTCAAAGGGAACACCACCCTGCTGGTGGTTCACGGTACTGCTTTACTTTTGGCTACGGAGAAGTGAGAGTTTTACCAGTGTGTCGGATCGAAAAGAGAAGTTTGTTTTTGGAAAAATAAGAAAAGATGAAGCGAAAGGATCAGGCTCCCAAAAAAACGTTCAAGAGGTTAAAGGTGCAGTGTGTAAGATTTTGGTCATTTTTTGCTACCCCTAAAAATACTACAAAACAATGACATCCTGAAATGTTCATGAATTTTAATCAATGTTTTTCCCATTTCCCTTAAATGAGCCAATTACTGTTTATTTACATGAGGATCGGATCCTCTCTACAGGGGCCGCCATGTTTTTACAGTAGTAAAAGTGGACGTACTAAACATCTTTTGTGTTTTAATGACGACTGAAGTCAACCACAGGTTCTCCTGCATGTTCAGAAGGGTGAGGTGATGGATACAAATATGCGACTTCACCACAAGAGGTCACTGAATCGTACACACTGCACCTTTAAATGCTTTACGTCAATTTACACTTAGTTTCTATCAGAGTTTCTACTAAGTGGTTGCAAGGTTGTGAGGCTGTTTGCGCCAGGTGTCACTCAAGAGGCCACACCCCTTAATTATGCACAATTTCAAACCTCAATAGAATGAAAATAAGGGAGTCTATGGGGATTGACTTGCTTTTGGAGAGAGCCTCAAGTGGCCGCCCTGTGAACTGCACATTTTTTTCACTTCTGTGTTGGGCTCGTCCGTCAGCCCCGGAGGCTGCAACTCATGTAAGAATGGTGAAATTGTTAATTTTACAATAATACTAATGATAATGATTATGAAATATGTCTCAGTAAACAATCATTCTTCTTCTTATTATTATAATTATCATCATTATTATTATTATTATTATTTTTATTATTATTATTATTATTATTATTATCATCATCATCAATATAATTCATTCTTATTATTATTATTATTGTTGTTATTATTATTATTGTTGTTGTTGTTATCATTATTATTATTATTATTATTATTATTATTGTTGTTGTTATTATTATTATTATTATTATTACTATTCTTATTATTATTATCATCATCATCATCATCATCACTATCATTATTATTATTATTATTGTTATTATTATTATTATTATTGTTATTATTATTGTTGTTGTTGTTGTTATTATTATTATCATCGTCTTCATTATTATTATTATTATACCATTGTTATAATATATAGTATCATCATCATTACAACCACTGACCTCTGCAGGTTGTGTCCACTCACCTGCTGCAATCGAACCCCTGTGTCCGTGTTCCATTTCAGACGTCATGACCTTTAACCTCTCCGCCTGTAATGACTCTGTGCTGCGCTGTGAGGTGAGAGTGAGGCGGGAGCCTGGATTTGTTTTGTCCGTTCTGCACCGCGGACGTGAAACACCAGCCGTGGACTCGGCTGTGGGAGTGGACGCCGCCTCTCAGCCGCTCGCCACGCTCTCTCACACCGTCTCTGTGAGAGGGGGAGGAGCCTACCGGTGTCAGCTGCACCTGAACAACCACCTGATCACCCAAAGCGTCTTCCACTACCACGGTAACGAGCCAAAGTGATGCTATCCCAACAATCACCAGTGGGGGGAGGCGGGGGGGGGGGGGTGTTTCTTTGATTGATGA
>JAFBJT010112499.1:0-36954 GCA_016785325.1 Chascanopsetta lugubris
CTTTAATTCCTTTATTGTCGAGAGAGAAATCAAGAGTCTGAGACAAAGGAATATTCGGATGAGACACAATAAGCTCTCGTCTACCTGTTTGCTCTGAGCTAGATAGAGATTTCAATTCATGCACACACACACACACACACACACACACACACACACACACACACACAAAGTATTCCTCTCCCCAGTGATAGCGCTTGTTCAGTTATACATACCATCATGTACATTGGTGACGTGAATGGGGGGGGGTGAGAATAAATCGTATACAGCATGTGTGCGTCATACAAGGTCTTCAAATGTCAATGCATAATACACACACACAAACACACACACACACACACAAACACACACACACACACACAGGGTGGATACCTGCACTTGTTGCTGCTGAAGGTTAAAGCTTGAAAATGCATCTCTTAAAAGGAAAGTGGGGTTAAATAGAAATGTATAAAGGTCAACTGACATGTAGAAATCTAGTGAAATGATTGAAATGTCTGAATTCAATCAAATGTATTTAATTTATTCCAGCTGAATTTTAGAAAAGGGCTAGTTTTGGGGTTTTTACTATGGCAAAACAAAACCCAATGACAGGTGCTTACCCCAGTGTGTAAAAAATAAATTAATTAATTAATTAAAAAAAGGTTATATAATGGTACAATATGGAGGATTTGGTGACACCTAGCGGTGACGTTCCCTCACCTCAGCTGTACGGTTTGTCCATTCTCTGTGAATACATGGCAGCCCCGGGAAAAGGGACCCACTCAGAGAAGTTGAATGAAAACATTTTGTACATGAAGGTGATTACACCCTTTAAAAAAAACATATAACATACAAGAATAATGTCACCCAAATCTTACATGCTGGACCTTTAAAAGTAGACCTTTCATAAATCCGGGCCAAGTGGTTTCACTGAACACCAGAAAGTGAAGCACCACCCATTAGCGCTCATGAAACGCTCATCCGAGCCTCCTCACTCCCACTCCCTCGTCTCTGTGAGGCTGTATGTGTGATGGTTAAACAACTGTGGCATCTTCTGAACACTGGCTGTTTGTGTTGCGGACTCCCTCGCCTTCGAAAGGCGCCTTTTTTCTTGCCAAGCGGAGCCGGGATGTGCTGTTGCCGGGGTAACGCCTCTGCCTGAGTCACTCAGGCGATCCCCCAGCCAGACCTCAGCCTTTAGAGCAACATTACCACAGCTCAGCAGCAATGCACCAAACCTGTCAGAGCTGTCAATGGAGCAGGTGTGCCGGGGCTCCGCCGAGCACACACACACACACACACACACACACACACACACACACACACACCCTAAACACACACACGCTAAACACAAGTTACTCTAAAGTGTGTGTGTATGCTCTTAACTTGTTTATCGTTTCCTTTCTGCTCTACAATCATCCTGTAAAAGTAGAACACTGTGCTCTGCACCCGCACATGTGACAGGGTGCAGCTTGTGACAGGGTGCAGCTTGTGACAGGGTGTAGCTTGTGACAGGGTGTAGCTTGTGACAGGGTGCAGGGGTGTTGGTTTGGAACTGCTGTGTTTGTGGCTGTGTTTTAAAGACTTGCACTGAACTGTGGAGGAGCACCACTCTCCAGAGGGGCGGTATGTGTGAATGCAAATGTCAAGGACGGACTTTGGACTTTTATTTCTCTGACCAGTTCCCAAAAATAGAATGTGAAGAAAGTCCTAACTTTCTGAAGGGGCAGATACGGAGCTGGGGATGGGCCCATGGTGCTGCTGCAGCAACCAGGGGGCTTGACAGGTCAGTCCAGGTGTCACTCAAGAGGCCACGCTCCTAATTATGCACAATGTCCAATGGTGATATAATAAAATAAGGCCAGTTAGAAATAGATCCCCCCCGAGACAGTTGTCATGGGAAAAATGTGACTTACCGTTGTTTGTACCAGACTTTAAATATGTTTGACTCACCTCTAAATTGGACCATTTTAACATGGGAGTCTATGGGGATTGACTCACTCTTAAGAGCCAGCCTCAAGTGGCCACCCTGTGAACTGCAAGTTTGCAATTAACTTGCACAGTAATCCATACAGTGCATCTTGAGGTTCATTATCTTCCCAAAGATACACCTCAAAATGTGGAATACAGATAAGCAGGACAGGGATTGAACTGCCGACCCTCCGGCTCAAAGTTGACCCACTCTAACCCCTCAGCCACAGCAGCCTTTTATGGGCCCCACGTGTGTGCGAGTGTGTGTTGCCGGTGCACTAACTGGATTTGCAGCTTACCGGGCAGTTCCTCCGATAAGTGTTCCCCCGCCGCTCTCCATCCTGAGCTCTTACATTTCTTCACAGCTGCTGGTTCCCAGTGGGACCAGCAGCTTTTAGAGGAACCATTCAAAGCTGCTGACTCCCAGAGAGCAGCATTCCCCAGCGTCCACTTTCATCGCCCATGCTGCTCACACCTGCAGATCTCACTCCGTTACACTCGTACACGTATAAAGAAAGTGAAACCTGTCTTTACCCAGGAAGCAATTATGTCCCGTGTGATGTATTTGCTCGTGTGACGTGTCGGCTGTCAGATCGGTTACGCCTCATCAACACATTCCTGTCTCCGGGGCTGCAGATGGAATTTTTTCGTTTTTTCCCTCCGGCTTCCCGACACACATCACGTCTGGGTTCTTGTAAAGCTTCTTAATTGTATGCATGAAAGCGTTCGAGAACAACATAGTGCTGATATCCGCTCACGTATGCATCTTTGCCGCTTCTTAGATCAGATTACATCACCTCCGCTCACTTCTTATCTTCGGTTGCTTTGGGATTGAGGCGAACAATGGACTCCGGTTATTAGTTAATATGTAATGCTCTTCATTTCCCACACAAAGCCCATGATATGTAATATATCTCATATTGGATTCAGTCTCATGCGTTCCAATACTTTGGAATTTTGCATGTGTCATTTTGTCCAAATTATTACGTCATGTCATCTTCTACCGCTTATCCAGTAATCTGGGTCATGGGCTATTTCTACTATTGGGGCCATTGGGGGTATTGGTGTCAGGGCCAGTGACACTGCAGCTGGGTTCATCCGAACCAGTGACCTTCCCAAAGGCAATTGCTCTACCCAGTGAGCCACTGCCGCCCCCTCCAAATTATTAAGATTAAAAAACACATTAAGTAAGAGCTAAACAGGATGTACCTTGACTCCAGCCCAATGTCAGCTTTGACTGGCTCCAGCCCAGCACAAGCAAGTAATGTAGAAATGAATGGAGTAAGGAGCGATAGCAGAGATACTTATTGTTAATATTAATAATCAAGCGATTTTATGAGGCAATATAAATATAGTATGTGGTCACTCACCTTTGGACTTGGGAATTAGGATATGAAGGGCTTCAGGCCTATTACATATTTTAAAAGTTAATAAAATGAACATATGAATTACTGCTGACATGTAAAGGGAGTACATTCAATATGAGTTGATTATTGTTTTCGACATGATGAGAAGTAAATCCAAATATTACTCTGATCGAATGAGAAACTATAAAAGTGAAAAATGAAAAAATCCTGCCAAATGAAACCTCCATTGATGAAATCCATCATGAGTACAGACTATAAACTCCCATTAAAGTCTCCCATTAAACCAGAACACAGTATATGTTATGGAAATTCATTACAACCATGTGAGGCTCCCAGCACTTCAGTGCAGAGGCTCTTCAATGCAACCCCCCCCCCCCCCCCCCCCCCCCCCCCCCCCACCTCCTCAGCCTCGCCCCCACCCCCCGCAGAGACACACTGTTCATCAGCCGCTCATTTAGGAGTTAATTCATGCAGCCAGCACCGACTGTGAGTGTTTCTGCGCGGGCAAAAGGACACTTTTATTACAAAGTCTGGAAATTAATTTTGCAGGAGATTAGTGTGGATCACGCCCCTTTGTGGCGGCTGGTCTCACCCTGTGGTGAGCGGAGGAAGAATGAGAAAGAGTAGGCTCCCTCTGGTGGTCGTTAGGAGTTTTTGGGCGATAGATGCGGGAGGAGAGAGACAGAGGATGAAAAGAGGGAGAGAAAGAAAGGGGAAAAAAAACAGGTAGTGGGAGGAAAAAGAGGAGGGGAGTATGAGAATGCACAGCGAGAGCCAGCGTGGCCCAGGAAATTCTGGCAAAGTCCCGGGGTGGGATACAGAGGGAGATAGAGATAAGTCACTCTAATTTGGTGTGTTATTATTCACCGGGGAGGAGTGCTGGGCTGAAAACAGTCATACATCACAGTGCTAACACTGTCAGATAGTCCCCGGCTCTGCCACAGCACTGGCACACGCTGCTTTAGTGCACCGTGCCAGGGCTGTGTGGGAGAGAGTGGGAGATAAAGAGAGAGTGAGAGAGAGAGAGAGAGTGAGCGGGAGATACACACATACGTATATACAGAGAGAGACAGGGAGAGGGAGACAATGAGAATAAGAGAGAGAGAGAGAGAGAGAGAGAGAGAGAGAGAGAGAGAGACATGGGGGCGGGGCTAAAGGATATCCAAACAATAAAGAAACATTCAGTAAAACATGTCAATGGCAAAATATTTTGCAAAGTGCAAATATATGGCAAAGTATTTTCCACATGCATACATGTTTTGGTACTTCCCCCTCACACCAACAAGTGCTATGTTCCAGCTCTGAGTATACGTACCGTAAGTACCAGTATAGTTTCTCCTCCGCATACGAGTACTATCCCCCTCGACACATGAGTACTTCCACTTCCATATTCAAGTATAGTCAACTGTTGTACGTTGTATTTAAGTACTCTCCCCTCCATGTTGAAGTACTTTCTCATTTTTTATACAAGTACCGTTTCCCATATACATGCATTTTCACTCTCTAATTCTACACGTAGTACTGTCCTCCTTCACATACAAGGATGTTTCACCTCTGTTCTGGAGTATTCTCTGCATACAAGTACTCCCCCCTTCACAATCCAGTACTTTCCCCTGTGGGCCATATTTACATGGTTTGTTCTTTACTATTCAGCAGTGGAGGAACTTGCACAAAGACTTTTATACAGGACTGCACTTTATAGTTATTGTATCTTAAATAATTAACATTGCCCCCACACTGTTCAGATTTGCTCACTTCTTGCATGTATTAGTGAACATATGGTAATATACTCACAGACACACAAATAATGCAATGATGATAATAAGGAATATATGCTTTATATTATTATATTAGTCTCAGAAGTGGATGAAATCACATATGGATTTGCATCTGTCCTCATACATTTTTATAATAATTCTTCATCTCTCCCAGTGAAGCCTCAAACGGACAAACTGTGTTAGCCTGAAGTTACCTCACCACTCATCTCCTCAGACTGAGGCTGTGTGAACCGGCCAATCAGGCGGCTCGTGCATCGCTGCGATTGGCCGCGTGGACGAAGGGCACCTTGGGTTTAAGTTATGATGTTGCTATATGATAATGGCGCCTGTAACATTATCACTCTGATTTTTACGAGCATGTTGTGCTGATGTGTGACTCTCCCTTCTGTCACGGAGGCGGAGACAATGGCAGCTTTATGTCTCTGTCAGGCCACGCGGCGGCAAGGGCGGGTGTGCTGATGGATGGCGTGTTGGAGGACATGCTCATGTTTATTACCTGCTTATGTGGCGACGAGGGGCGTGTGCGGCGAAGACAAATAAACATCCTCTGGCATAAAAAGGGAGGATTTGTGTTGGGTTTGCTATGTGCGCAGATCAGTGTGAAATGTCATGGTGATCTCTGCAGACGCCACACACACACGCACACACACACACACACATGCACGTATACACATTTTCATTCACATCCACAAGTTGCCTCTGCGAATGTTTGAAGAGGAGCTTGGGGATGAAAATTCATGAAGGACAGATGGGTTCGTGGGGAACACATCTGATTTGGGTAATTCCCATTCAAATTTATTTCTGCAAAATCTGGCACAGCTGTACCTCAATTTCAAATTCCTCCTCCAGCGTGTTGACTCATTCACTCTTTTTCAACTTATGACGGAACTTTTTTTTAGGGTTGCTGATCAGATTGTGAGTCAGTTCTGATGAAACTGTATTGTTCATTTGCTCTTTCTTTGTTTTAATTCCAGCTCCGTGCGATGCAGATGCCTTCTTCTGTCACAGCAACATGTGCATAAACAACACACTGGTGTGTAACGGCATGCAGAACTGTGTCTACCCCTGGGACGAGAACCAGTGTAAAGGTGAGATGTCACATTTCAGCGCACTGGACCTTTACGTCCCGATCGCAATGTTGAAATTTCACTCAAGTGAGCAATAAGCTTTTACTCTGATAGGTGACATGCATGCCAAGTCATCATTTCCAGTGAGTTCACAACAATCCCAGAGCATGCATGGAAGTGAAGACGTTCAGTATCAGTGAGTGTTTCAGCACCATGGACAGCGACGCAATCAGTGTATGACTGCTCCCCACATGAGAGGCATTTGATTTCCACCTAGTGGCTGGTTGCAGTACAGGCTATGCAGCCTGCCTCCTCCATACTTGTGGATGGGGTGTGGACCAAAACCGAAAACCAGAATTTTATTCCATTCTGTTGACCTTTCCTCAGTCTCTTCAAATGTTCAGCCCAGGTTGTTGCAGAGGAACTGTCTTCTCCTCTGTCTCTGTTTTTGCCTCACGCAGAGTTAACAGTTCAATTCTGCTTTTCTCTTCTGAATTTCAATGCCACTCGATCAATACACAACATCCTGGGTCCGTGCACAGAGAGATATTGTCCACTACTTAATCAATTGTTCAATGAATGGCATCATTTTCTTTGACACATAGTAGCTCAGTAGCTAAAAAGCCATTAATTGAACTATACTGCACACTTCAGTCTAATCTCTGTCTATGAGATACTGTTAGCAGCTCAATAGTTTGGCCCTCTGACCTGAAATGTCCTCACTGCAGCACCTATTTATGAATCCGATACGTATAGACTCGGGGGATGAGTCAGGTTGTTTCAGCACTTCTCTATTATTCCAATTAATCAGTCTTCTTTGCCTTGACCTTTTAAGACTCATCACTGTAAATTCAATACATATGAAATGAGATCTACACTCCAGCTCCCCCGCTGGCGCCCTCACGCTCTAAACGCCCACGTCAATGAAAGACACGAGTCTCTGACTCATTAACAGGTAGTTAAAGTGGAGCTTTTGTCCAAACACAGAAACAAACATTCTCCTTAACCTGCCTCTTTATTTTGAAATCTTCTGCCTCACACTTCCCCTTCTGTGTTTGAATCAAGCACTTTTTGCCATTTTTATGACAAATTGCATCACTTAAACGAAGCACGCAAAATCTGTTCCTCTCTTAGCCTGAGACGCACAGACTCAGCGTGCCGGCAGCCATGTTTCTGAGCCGCTCTCTCTCTCTCTGCTCTCAGTAACGCACAGGTCCACGGCCGTGGACTTATTTGTCCTCATTAGTGTGAAAATGTCAGCTTTTACTTCTCGCTGCTTTACTGCCTCTGAATGGATCCATTTACTGTCGGTGAGCCTCAGCGCCCCGTGCTGCGAGTTCATCCAGTATTTAAATGTCACACTCACCCCCACAGATCAGCCCCAAGTGTCCTCATCAGTCCCCATGGTGTCTCTGTTAGTTTGTGCGGAGCTTCCTCTGTGATAAAGAGACAGCAGCTGTGATTTATATACGGCCTCTTTGTTCCATTTGATGCCTCATATGCAAGTCATGGCCTTAACCTTGTACATGATTGGTTTGGGTTGCAAGGAGATGTCTGTACATGTGAGCAGTACTTTCTGGTGCTTTGAGCTGTTACTATCTTTATGCCCTAATCAGATTAGTTACTGCTCCTGTGCCCGTAAAGCCTCTGACACACATTAAAAATAAGAGATAAATTATATATTTCCACCACCTCTCACCACTCTCAGACTCTTTTAACGGATAATTCATGGAAGCTGTTACTAGCGTTTTAATATTCTTAAACTGAACTGACTGAAATAAAAACCTGTATAAATCATTTGTTAACGCCTGGTGCATGTTGATATCAAACTGGGAAAACAATGAGAAAGTGCCTCACACATGTTATCCCTCAAATGACCAGCAGAGGCCAAGGCTGGCATCACAAAACAATTTCCATCACTTTCATCAGTTTTACTGAAGCCCTTGAAGTGCTCTACTTCTCACTTTATTTGGTGTGCAAAATATTACAATTTATTAATTGTTTCATTTTGGGTAAAAAATAATATATTCATACAGCGCCCTTTTTGCATTGGGGCGTGGACACTGTGTGATTGACAGATGGTACCATCCAAAGGGTGCCGGTGAAATTTGGCGAGCAGTGTCAAGCCCACCCCTTTTCTTCCTGATATGGATACTTCTGATGTTTGACCACAATCCTTTTGAGAGGGCAAAACGAGAAAGCATCTGCTAGCTCAGACACACAGATGACGACAAGCGTCATGGTCCCACTGTACCTGGTCTCTGACCAATGGGAAAGGGTTTGTCAATAGAATACAATGAGAGGCCTCTACAAGGCGGTAAGTTCAGGGCCATGTAGATGTATAGAGTCTTTATGCTAATGATCTGATGTGCTGCCTCTCTCTCGCTGTGCAGAGAAAAGAAAAGCCAACATCCTCGACAACCTGAACAACACAAACGGGACCATCATCGGCCTCACCTGTTGCATCGTCCTCATCCTCCTCATCGTCTCCGTCATCGTCCAGATCAAGCAGCCTCGCAAAAAGTACATCCTGCGGCGCGAGGACTTTGACCCCACCATGTTCCAGGAGGTGTTCGAGCCGCCCCACTACGAGCTGTGCACGCTGCGGAGCGCCACCGCAGCCGCGGCGGCCTCGGCCGACCTGGTCGACCTGGCCGAAGACTTCGAGAACTACCACGCCCTCCGCCGCGCCTCCTCGCGCTGCGTCCACGACCACCACTGCGGCTCCGCCTCCAACCCCGGCTCCGCCCACATATCCCAGCTGTCGCTGAGCGGACGGGGGAGCCGAGGGAACCTGAGCGGGCGCGACGGAGCCGCCACGCTGCTCACGGACCTTCCGCAGCCGCCCATGTCGGTGCGGCCCCTGCTGCCGGCCTCCGCCAACCGCAGGAGCATCCTGGTCATGAAGCACAGCTACTCGCAGGAGGCGGCGGACAATGGGTGCGACCTGGACGACGACCTGGATGAAGTTCCCACCACCAGCCACCGGCTTTCACGCCACGAAAAGGCAGTACAGCGGTCAGTATCCATAGATTTCTGATGAGGGAAGAACAGCAACCATAGAGGATGATTACATTTTATTTTTGTTTTCCTCTTATCTTATCCTCCTTTATCCATTACTTCTTTAGAATAATACGCTTCCTTTTAAGCACCGATTCCCTTTATCCCCCTCTCTATTTTTTCCACTAATGGGCTAAATCATGCCAACTTTTGCATGCTCACCCTTGAACATGTCAAGTGCTCCCTGAGAGGTTTCAGGAAATGGTGGTATAAAACTTGCACTCATAGATAAAAGGTTTGTTTGAGAGCTTAAAAACACAAACCTAATTTTACATACATATATAATGAGTCCAAATGAATGACATATTTTTGTAGGTCTACCTGGAAGTTTTCATCACACTGGTTCCCTCATTTATCTTTGCACATTTCCACTCACTGACACCACTTGAAAGTGTAAATGTTAGCTTTTCACTTCTAATGATCACTTTTACTTTCACTGATGTTTTACTCTATAACATTTAAGTCTTGCCGGTTTATATTGAAGGTGCAATATAGAAGATTCACCAAGGCTGCAGGCAGTGTGCACGCTTGGCGCCCTGCTTGCACACCATAGGCAAGCACAGTTTCTAAAATCACACACATGCTATGCAATAAGGTTTAAGGCCATCACTGGGTCAGTATTGATACCCAAACCAAGTGTAGGTCTTGGCACAACCGGAATGTGGCGCCAGTATTTACTTAAGTCTGTCACTTCCTGATTTGCCAGATGCGCCACATCTGCATTGAGCCGAACATTGAGCTTCCGCCAGGATGCTCGCGATGCACTAAGAGGCAGAGCTGCAGGAGGCAAAGGAAGCAAACAGTGAAGAAGTGATTCAGATGGGGAGATGATGTTGCAGAAAATACAGATACAAATAAACGAATGCGTCCTAAATGTTAAATATATCATCTTAAACCACACACCGTATCGCAAGCCGTTCTAAAAACCCATTGATTTTGAGTTGAGGGAACCAGAAGTGATAGCATGCTAACTTACCAATAGAACGCATTCTTGCAGTCCTCTACTTTGACTGGGCAACGCAAGGGCTGGAAATGGTGCCTGATATTATTCCATTCACAATGTATCGTACAAAATTAATTTGTACTCCAAACAAATACAAATATTCACATTTTGGCATGAATATTTTCTATTTTTTTTTAGAAGAGACGGATTTTACTATGTGATTACACCCTGAATGCTTGACAAGTAACAGAACCGCGGTGTAAAGGAGAAAATACTAAGGGGCAGCTTTCTCCTGCATGCACTTCTCGACCGCGCTCTCTCCCAGAGTGTTCTTGACTGTTAATCTGCATGCGAGCCGCCTGCGACACGTAGCAGAGCACCGATTCCGTTTGTTGCTGTCATGTAGCACAGTGTGACCTCTCTATGCAAAAATCTGATGTTAAATGAAAGAGCCGTGACATTTCAGGTTCTGCCTCATTGGCTCTTTGAGCAAACATGAATCAGAGTACAACACAACTAGGGTCTAAGAGACAATCTCAAGGTAAGAACCCCTTATCCAACAATAAACTCTATGTTGTGTAGTCATCATCTTTGCCCAGTCAGTTTATATTTGTTTGTGTATTCCTTTTTCCTTTTCTGTGATTTTTGCACAACTTTATATATTTTTGTTTTGTTTTTTTATTCTTTATTTTTTCGACAAGATGGTTTCTTGCTTGCAGCCATCTTGTCCTCCTCCCAGTGAGCTTGTTTGACGTCTTGGTGATGCTCCAGTTTCTATGTCCTCTCTGCCTGTGGACATATCTTATCACTCAGTGGATTTCTCATCAGCATGGACTGTTTTCAGGCATCTTTGTTTAGAGTTGTGATCAATGAATGTGTCTAACCTCTTATTTTTCTCCCAGACGACCGACGGCAAATCACATCGTAGCAACACAGTCAAAACAAAAAGCACAAATTTGAACGCCAAAAAACAATACCACATATTCACGCACTCAGTGGAATGATTTTTGTACAAATTAAACAAAGGCACATACGATTAGTTCAAATATCTCATTATTATCTTTTTAATTGACAAATCTGCACTTCTTCTGTAGTTCTGCATGGTTTACATCACCTGTCGTGTTGGTTTTATCGTTTCTGGTGAATTTTTAAGCATAATATTTGCGCTTGTGCGTAACATTTCATGTCCATGCGCCATGATTGTGCTTTCATGAGGTTGCTTTACGCACAAAATAGCACATTCAAATGAAAATGTGCTCCTTTAACTGCAATTTGTGGCAATTTTTAAAGGAGCATGAGTGAATTTTCCAAAAATGATTGTTTATAGTGACACCTACCAGTGGCAGTATGACATAGTGCTGTCACTATTGAAAGCAGATGTGCTGGCACTCATTTAGCCCTGGTTAGTGTCTTGCAGCAATAAATCAAGATGGTGACTAATCGCTAGCTCCATCTCTGAGCTATATGACACACTGTTGCTGCTCTATCAGAGCTAACTAGCTAGCTGAAGACGCTTTTAGCACCATAGATTAGCAGGCAAATGCAATGTCTGATCCGTCAGAGAAATGTCATAGTCACCTCACATTATATAACAGTGTACTTGTCACTTATTGGCATTAAATATTGATTTTTACTAAAATAAACAAAAGAGGAGTGAAGTTGCCCTCTGCACCTTTAAGTTAAATTCATAAACAGCTTCCTGCCTGCATATGATGAAGCATGCACATGGAGTGTTACCAGTGGTTTTGTGTTTCAGTGTGAAAAGCGTGCTGTCCTGTTGTGTACATGTGTGTGTTTGTACATGTTTGTGCGTCTGCTCATGTTCTTCATTGTGTCGCATTGTCTCCATCATGTAGACTTCTTGAGAATAGTGAAATCCTGGATCAGTACGAACGGGCCTCACTGAAATATGAAAGAGCGGAGCGGAGATTCACACCAGCTTGATGCTGATGATGGTGATGGTGATGATGATGATGATGATGGTGGTGGTGATGAAGGGACACCATGACAACTGAACATGTGGAAACAAAGGACAGCTGCTCAGCTCAGCTCTACGTTCTGTAGGCAGTCCAGATTTCTCTCTCTCTCTCTCTCGCTGGAACGATTATGGACCTTTGCCATGATTATTGATTATTGAACTTTAAATTGATTAGTCAGCATTATATCTGTCATTGTCATAGATTCCATCCTTAAATTAATGTGGTTAAACATCTTCAACTTAATTTTCACGCATGTCCTTTTTTTTAGATTAGAGTCTTACATGTTATAATTTTAATAGCAGATTCTAGATTCTTACAGTCAGTGAAATTGATTCTTTAAAATTGGAATTGCTAAAAAAATTGAATTCTTATTAATGTTGGAATAACCAGAGGCAGTTTAATTTCTTTAAACACTCAAGGTTCAGTTTGGCTTGTGCATGCTTCTTTTCTATCCATTTAACATAGTAACAATAACGGCACATATCTACTAATGCATAAATCATAGAAATAGTTTGAAAAAGTACCTTTAAAACTGATTCATTCCACCGCATGTTGTCACTTTGCTGATTCATCAGATTGATTATAGAAGCAGATAAATATTATAATTTAATTTAAAAATCCATTTTGACTATTTAACACAAGCAGTTTTATTCATTTTTGGACACAGAGCACATTTTCCTTTCTGTCTTTATCATCTTAATTTCTTCTACTGTTAGAGCTTAATATCTTTGTATTGACTTTTATACAAGAGAGCAGACAACACTTTTTACAGTCACTGTCTAAACTATACCTTTCAGGGCTGATTTTATCGATGCTTTGTTAAATAACAATAAATAACAATAAAGCTCCACCTATTGGCTTTCAGTCAGTAGTTTGTCTGTCCCGTTAGTGTGTCCTCCAGCTGTCAGCAACACGTCATCCATGTTTCATTTCATGTATTTATCTTCTTATTTACCTACATGCTGGACTTATTTGTTGTGGCTGATTTGCTTTAATTAAGCTAACCATAATGATTTGTATCATGATATAAGACATTGAAATTAATCCTATATGGTTCAGGCAGAATTGATGAGATTATCCTCATAGATTTAAATTCAAGAATTTGCTTTGTTTTACTTTACAATTAGTGTTAAAATGCAGATTTTTATATGTGAAAATAATTTGAATATTCCACATTTTATTGCTCTGAGCATAGTCACGTAGAAATGTGATTTATAAACATGTTTGCTTCTGGCATGTCTGTTTTTCTTCTGCTGTCATTGTCCAGGTACCTTTTTGTTTTTGCTTCGTGTGTAAATGTTGTATTTTATGTGCACATTATTTTAAGTAAAATGTGTTTTTATGTTTTGTCAGTCCAAACATTTCACCTTTCTTTTTCCATCCATTTACATGCAATCATACACAAACTCATAATCCTGCAGAAAATTAAATAAAATGTTTTTTTTCTTTTCTATACAAAACATCTGTGTGTTCTGTGTGTCTGTCGTTTTAAACTGTGTCAGCACTTCTCGTGTGAGGCAAACGTTTCCAACAATACACACATGCTGTTTACACACTTACAGTAGTGCAGCTATGCCAAGACACTGAGGAGGAGGAGAGGAAAAGCTAAATAGCTATGGTTGTTGTCTTAACAACTGTTTAGCACCACCATCACAGTGAAGGGTTATGATGACAAAGCTCAGAGTATGTCTGTCGGAAAATGGATCCTGATATGAATGTTGCAAGGCCCTGAGTTAGATATATATTTGACTTCATACTGATGAATCTGAACTCAAAATTTGGAATTCAGACAAGACAAAAAAACTTTTGGAAAAAAAAAAAAACACTGAAAAAGTCACGTTCAGGTTGGTGATGTGAATGTAGCTCAGTCTGTAACCAATTGGAAGTGAAGCAGCTGAGGCAGCAGATGAGGAACATGTGGGCCCCCAGAGAGACTTCCAGTAATAGTGTTTTCATTTCTCTGCAGATACATCAGACAGATGCATCATTCCGCTGCCTCTTGCCAAGTCTGACAGGCAGCATTCGGAGCTAAGGTCTCTCACCTTTATGCATCTCGAGCGAACTGTTGCCCCCGAGCAACTTTACCACTGTAGAGTGTTGTGATGAGAAAATTCAACTAAAAGAAACAAAAAAGAGGATCGTGGCGTATATGCATCGAGTTTTACTGTCTTTGCTTTGGACCTTTGAGGTGCTCTATCTCCAGCCTGTGCTCCACGACGACGAGCTACACATGGGACGCTGGTCGATTCAGATACGTGACTGAGGACTTTTCTGTTCCTTTCGAGAAAATGAACCTTTAATGTAAAATCATTCATGGAGCAAAAAACCCCCATCACAACGAGGCTTTTTAAAATCATTCTCATGTAGCCATTCAAATCTGAAATGTCATATTTCAGCTGCTGAATTTGTCACATTTGACCTTATTTGGATGTCATGTCTTTACAGTAGAGAATCAGGTTGTTTTTATAACTATAGAATAACCGGAAGTGCTGTGGAGAAGAAGAGGAAAAAACAGGATGTATGAATTAATGTGATGTGAACCTTAACATTCATTTATTTCCATTTTTATTAACATGTGATCATCAACTCATTGATTTACTTTATGTCTTTGTCACTGCATTGCAGTTTTTTTAATACTACATTAGGACGAGACAATGCTGGACAGAATGTTTTCAATAAACTAATGTTTACTGATTTTATTGTGATGGTTCGCTCTGTCAGTTCTGCCACATCTCCTCTCTGTAATCACACACATAGCTGCTTTATTTAAAAGAATAACAAAAGGACAAGATGTTTCTTTCAGTACTTGTGCACGACCAGTCGAGAATCAGCTGTCAATTAAAGAAGTTTCATTAAAGTTTTAGAAAACTATTGAACATCTCAGAAAGCACAACTGAGAAGAAAAAAAAAGTTTACAATGATTGCTTAGTTTAGTGCATGATCTATCCATTAGGATTTGGGACCTATACTGCAACTGGCTACTGGGTGGCCATTGTGTTATTTTGGCTTCACTTTAGGGAGTTGTCCATCTACATAGTCAGTGGACCAAACACTTAGCTGGATGTAATTGTTCAAGATTGCGTCTACTGTTAACTAATATTCAATAATTGATCAGTAGCTTCTCATATCCTTAATTCCACACACTGCACCTTTAAACATAAACCAACATATCTACACAATGACCTAGAACAGACCATAAAATACTTTACATAAGAAACTACCTATGAATAAGTCCAAACTATTCTCTGAATCAAGAAGTGACATTGGAATAAAAACTCAATTTCCCAGAATTCCTCTGTGGAAAGAGTAACGACAACAATGTGCGACAAGTTTGGTTTGACACACACCTCTCCTGCCGCACAGTGTGTGTCCGTGTAGGTTAGCAACAAAAATGTTTTCACAAGTGAAAGACTATCAACAATTAGATTTTTTACAGTATTATTAACTGCGGCGGGCTACTTCTTTAGCTTTAGCCTGAAGCTAGCTGTCCGAGGAGCTAAAAAAGTAAGTAGCTAGCAAAGCTCAGAGGACACAAACATGGCTTACACGCACATACTGAGAACCTTGCACAGACATTTACAACACACAGCGACTCACAAGTACGCACTGCAGACGTGTAGACTCACACAGGTTAGCTTGTTCCTGCACCCACACCGAACCGTGTCGACCAGAGTCTCCACACCGGGCGTGTTCAGCGGGGCCTCCGGGGCTCCTCTGTCAGTCCTGTCCGCTCTCAGCTGCCTGTCTCGGCGCACACTTCACCTGGACCTGGCGGTCAGGAACCGGAGCAGCCCGGAGGACAGGGACCGCTCTGTGTCCAGGTATCAGGGTGGAAGTCTCAAACCCTCAGCTGCACAGAAAGGTAAATATCATGTGTGTACCCTGTGCAGGTTTATTATTATTATTATTATGTTTAAATATGCTCCTGTTTCCGCATTGCCAGTGTAGATGTTGCATTAAAACTACAGATGAATGAAACAGATTTTATCTTCATCATTTTTAGAAATTATTTACTATTAAACCTTTATGCTCTTGTCTCAAAATATAGATATTTCAGTGTTATCGTGGCACCCAGTCGTAACGCTGTATTATCGCAATAGGTGGCAGTAAAACACCGAGAAATTGGGGTTGGGAAGAGGGTCATAATATTAGATTATAATGAGGTTGATATTACTGTTTCAATCAAAAGTTTGTCATCTAAGAGGAGTTTCAAACCACAATGTTGATGCATCATCATCATCATCATCATCATCATCATCATCATCATCATCGTCGTCATTACATCTAACTATCTCCATCTACAATCTTTCACAGTAAAGGAAGCTGGCAGAGACTTCACCTACTTGATCGTTGTTCTCATCGGCCTGGGAGTGACGGGTCATTATAACGTCATCATATATTTATCTAATACACCAAACGCTAGATAATTTGAATGTAATCGTTTTGTCTTCTGTCTGTGTGTCTCAGGTGGTCTCTTATACGTCGTATTCCAGGAGCTTTTTTCTTCTTCCAGTCCAAATAAAGTCTATAGCAACGCTTTCAACATCGTCAAGTCACACACTGAGGTAAAATGGAGATCACTGACTGCTGAGGCCAAACACTTATCAACCTCTAAATACCACCTGACTCTACTGCATAGATTTAATCAACCCATTTGGTAAATCTGTAGGTGATTGGTGCATTTGGGGAGCCGATCAAATGCTACGGTGAGACCACGCGCCGAGGAAGGAGGCAGCAAGTCAGGTAAATCAGGTTGAATAAAACAATTGTCCAAAAAAACGCTGATTACTAGATAGTTTATTTGAATTTGTCTGTGGATAAACACAGGACCAAACACTGATATTATAGGTTTCACTTTGAAATAGTTTGCACAGTTGTTATGCAAACACCTCTGTGGTTGTAGCACTGAGTTATTACGCCACTGGGTAATAATACGGTAGAGTGGCTTGTCTACTAATTAGTAGGTTGGTGGTTCAATCCTTGTCTTCTCAAGTCTGCATACCAAAGTCTTCGTGGACAAGATACAGACACTGATGACCACAGTGACAGTGTATGAACATAGAAAGTGCTGCATATAGAAGCTCTTAATGAATGGATGTTTGTGACTGTATAGATATATAACTATATAAATGACCTGTATAAATATCATTTACCTAATATGTGTGTTTGTGTCCACCTCAGTCATATGGAGTACCTGAAGGATGGGCTGAAGCACATGAGACTCAAGTTTTACATTGAAGGCTCAGAACCAGGCGTCAAAGGAACTGTACATTCAGAATCAAAAGAGGTTGGTGTTCATTGTAATTCAATTATCATAATTAGTCACTGTGCAACACATTGTATGTGACAGCAGTACTTGAAGTGAAGGTTTAGTTCCTCTGAATTCCACATTACAGATACATGTTCTGCATAATATGAAAATAATTGTAATTCTCTTTTTCAGAACAGTGAAACTGGAAGATATGAGTTTCGATACATATTTGTGGAGATCGACACTTACCCAAGACGGACCATCATCGTGGAAGATAACCGATAAAACTATAAAGTGATGATGGACCGAATTAGCTAATGTGAATATGTTTTCCAAATTGCAAGTCTGTGTTTTTGAATAAGTAGCAAAGTGTGAAAACAGTAATTTATGATTATTTATGATCTATCAAAAGACTACTGTACACAACAATGTCCACTGGGTGGAGGTAAAGAGTCATGGGATAGCAACCTGAAATGACCTTTGATAATTATCTCAGAATTCCCCATTCAGTTACATATGAATTCCCAAACGACATAAAACATTTTCATTGTAATTATTTTCTAAGATTTTAGAAAGAAAACAGACTTGTGAAGATCCACCATCAATAAATGAACACATGTATATTTTCTGATTTTGTTCTCTTAATTATTTCCACTTGTGTCTCGTATATCTAATAAGTCGTTGCACAGATACACGATGTTCTGGTAACGTATTGATGTGCAGTTTATTACAGATGCCTCAAGAATCTAAAGCTACATTCAAAGACCATCAGAAATATCATAAACACCTCGCACTGATTTCTTAAAATATCAACCCACACCATTAAAGATGAGAAATAATCTCCTACTTATTATTGTATGTATATCAGAGGCCGATATATTTTGTAGTATTTACACTTATCAGACCTTTTGGGTGATTTCAGTGATCACTTTCGTAAGAGATACGTTGTGGATGTTCCGTTTTATGGGGAAACCCCTGAACGCAGCACCCATGTGAACACCGCCCACTGAGAAACCCAGGGCAGCATTGACCACACAAAGATGAGCTAACTCGCCTTAACCATAGCCTAAACTAAGACTAATGTGGTTGTTCTTCGCGTGTTTTGCTGTCTAGCGGCTATTCGACTCGCTAACAAATGACGTTGCCTTTACTCGCATGAAGCTATGTCTATAACACAGCTCGGTTCCAGCTGTTGTTTTGTTCTCCGCCAGGGTAAATAGACTGGTGCTGTGGCCTGCTTGCTACACGTTAGCTTAGCCCAACGGGCGATTCCGCTGGTTCCTGGAGCTCAACGACAAGGGGAAATGACTAACCCCGGCAGCAGCTAACCAGACGGTCCGGGTGTAGCTTTAATGTAAGTTTACATTAATGTGTCGCTTTTCTTTTGATAGCCATGTCAGCAAAACGCGTTTGCTCGAGTTGCGAAAGTTAACATCTGTTATCGGTTAGAAAAAGTGCCCCCACGTTTTCCTTCTATGTTTTAGACGGTGTAAAACACCATATTTTAAAACGAAACTTGGTTTATATCTATTATTGAAAAGATAGTCGTTAAAGCATGTTGGTAATTGTAGATTTGAACATTTATAAATGCTACAAATTTGTGTTTATTTACATGCTAAGTTGTTTATTTGGCAGGGGACCAGCAAGTTACTCTTCAACTATGAGAGATTCTACTCAGTGACATCTCACAAACATGGAGCTGTACTGGTACATGTGAGTATATGTTAATTAAATTTTCTTGGTTTAATTCCATGTCAGAATTTTAATATATATGTAAATTACTAGACATTTTGATTTTCTAATTGTCGTGTTTACTGGTCATTTTTGTAAGCGTGTTGGAGTAACAAGTCAATTTTCCACATCAAAAAGTAATCTAATCGTGTGCAGTCACATGTGTAATAACCTTCGCTACATGTCTATCCACCCACCCCTGACTCCTTCCTCCTCTCCGCAGAGTTGTCATCATATTCATCATCATCAAGATATTCTTCTACGTGTGCTGGTACCGCTCGAGACAGAGGCAGCTGGCGGCATACCTGAGCAACCCGCGCAATGCTCAGATAACGAGACATTTTGATTTTCTAATTGTTGTGTTTACTGGTCATTTTTGTAAGCGTGTTGGAGTAACAAGTCAATTTTCCACATCAAAAAGTAATCTAATCGTGTGCAATCACATGTGTAATAACCTTCGCTACATGTCTATCCACCCACCCCTGACTCCTTCCTCCTCTCCGCAGAGTTGTCATCATATTCATCATCATCAAGATATTCTTCTACGTGTGCTGGTACCGCTCGAGACAGAGGCAGCTGGCGGCATACCTGAGCAACCCGCGCAATGCTCAGATAGTTATCGTTGGAGGAAGGGCCTACCTCCATCAGATGTGTGAGAGGCAGAGTGTAAGTTGTGCACACAAACACTTAACATGTCATGCGACAGTGTCAACACATAAGTTGCCTGTCGACTGCTGATGTGGGCTTATGCCTTGCGGATGTATATTTACTGTGGTAAGGTTTAAGTACATGATGGCTTCAGAACACATCCATTGCTGAAGAGTATCATACCTTTAGTCTACGATTAATTTAAATTGAATTTTAAAGGTGTGATATGCAGGATTTGACAGCTGTTTCTTTCTAAACATACTACTCGTCGTTCGCTCCTTCTCCCCTCCAAGGTAGCTTGTTGTAGAAATGCTTGTCAAACCACCGGCACAAACATTGCCGTCCAAAATAATTCCAATCATACTCAGTAAAACATTGAGAAAAGGTCATGTTATTTCATTATCTTATTCGGAAAATTCCTCAGACTATACCTTTTTTAAAAGAAATCCGAATTCAGAAACAGCTTTCGACTCATTGAGCTTTGACACACGTCCCTCGCTGGAATGCAAATTACACTACAATTGCATTGCACTCTTAAGGTGCTTTACTCTCACCTCCATGTGCTCGTGTGGCCTAGGAAGTGCAATCACTAAGAAGTAGGCCGGTCGTTCTATCCCCTGGTCCCCCAGGGGTTAGAACACTGTCTTGTCAAGTACTGTAATATCTTGTCCGGCCCTGAAGCACTGGACAAGATATTGGAGCCAAAATTGTCCTCGCATTTGAGCCTTGCCAGTGGGGTTTAAAAGAAAAGAGCAGCACTATTAATGTAACTGATCAATAAGAGGAAGACAATAAGGTGTAATTTAAACTTCCCCTAGGGAGTTTTAGACTGAAGACTCAACTGCCGAATGATCTCCTGACCAACCAGTCTGTCTTCTTTTCTCACAATTATAATATCATTATTACTTTCAGTACAGAGCTGCTTTGATAATGCACCAGTCTATTTCACCACTGTCTTTATAAGGATGGATCTGTCTGTCTTCTTAGCATGAAAATATTCTAAATGTGTGCGTTAAGAACAATTTAACTGTCAGTGTTGGTTAACCAAAAGAATCTGTGAGCTGGGACTCGAAGATGGTATTCGCAAATATGAGGAGTGAGTAAGAGGAAAATTTAATAAAGCCACAATTGTGTTACATTTTTTGCAGAAGCCTTGTTTGCTCTCTGGGGAGGACATGTGATTTTCAGTCAGTTGCCTGGAATAGAACTTGAGGACAGACTGCATTTCAGTTCGAGAGAAGTTTGTGATGCTGCGTTTCACGGTTGCACGCCTTTGGTCTTGCATGTGCTGTGTATGTTGACATTTGTTCCGCGTGAAGTTTGTCTGACCCCGTCAACACCAGAGGGCAGGTCGTAGCTTTGACAGCTCTTGCTCAAGAAAGGAGCAGTTTTGAGGGGACTGGCTTTTAAGCACATTTGTAAAATTTTAACCATGCCTGTTAGATTTTTGAGCGTGTGTGTGAAAATGTTATTAGTAAAGACACAGACAGAAAGACAGAAGACTGATTTACAGACAGCGGCATCACTGTATTCACCCCTTGTCCTTTGTAATCATGCGGTAGATGGAGGAATAAAAGTCTTTTGTAATTTTTCATTTGCTCAAAATAGGGAGTCGTTAATGTGGTTTGTTTGGGTTGCTCTTTAAAGTCATATGATAGTGTAAAGAACCTTCATAGTTTCCTCATGGCCTTTTAATCTACAACGTTATTCAAGCCTCCCGTGTTTTCAAGATAGTTTCAAATTGCAGTCCGCCTTCTTTTTATTGCTCCCTTTGAGTGCTACTCGACTGCATTCTTTTTCGTCTCGATGTTGTCTAAGAGCTCCGGGATGGTAATGCCTTTTTCACATCGGCTCTTACAGTTTCAGTCGTTTCTGTGAGCTACGCCACAGGTTTAAACAGTCATCATGTTTGTGCATCCTTCATGGCTTTTCTGCTTTACTGCCTCTTTAAAACACCTGGAAGCAATCGCCATTATTCACAGCCTTCTATGGAATATGCTGCGTGAGTCATATAAAACAGGTTTCACTCATTTCTGCTGTTTGCCTGCTTTGTCCAGTTGATGGTAGTTATGCAGAAGATGGTGCTCAAATGGTACTTAGATCAAGTGTAAATGAAACGTTCTTAATATGGATTTACTGAAATTGAATTCTTATGTAATCTGCTACAGTTTTCTTGTAAGAGGCACACGAGAGGATATTTTTAGCTTTTTTAAATATTTGCAACAGGAAATGCCCAAGTAGTTAGAAAAATAAATGGTTCACTTGAGAGCTGCCTTGGTTTCTTGGCAGTGGGTTTCCCTCAAACCAGTTCTGACATCCTGTTTGCTATTTGATTTATGTGAATTCAGGGAGTGTCCATAGCGAGACATACTTTGGATCATATTATCAGACATCTAAACACTGGACATTTACATGTCTAGGAGAAGGTCAATTTCCTCTCACGCAACTTTCTCCTGGTCCTTGTACCACTTCTTCTCCTTTTGCCATCGTCCTCTCTTTCCTTATTTCTTCCGTACTTGTTCCATTGGCTCCTCGCCCTGCATTGCATTCTCTGTTTTTCCTAGTGTATAATGTTCCTTGTTTAGATTTTAATGGAATGTGCAGCAGGGAGGCCCCATAGTCATCCATTACCCTGCACCCTGAAAGTTTTCTGGAGGGATGCCAAGACGACTCGAGTCCTGGGCTTAGATGAATCGCACACGCTGGGATAAAGAAGTCTTGATGTAGTATCACTCACTAAGCCTCTCAGACAGTCGTATTTGTGGCTACCTGAAGAGAAGAAATGAACCCACCAGACTGGAAGAGAGAAAAGCCTCATGATATGTTTTAGCCTTTCAAGGACAGATGGGAGAGATGGATGGTTTTTAGATTATAAGGCCACATTGTGATTAGTTTCTGTCGTGTTGGTAATTCTGCAGAATATAAACTCTCCACTGTGACAGTTCCCAGTTAGCTACTTGGAATTCCTTGTGTTTGTGTCTGTGCTGCATCTTTCCTCATCAAGGCCAGAACAACAGGATGGCAATTCTGAGCTAATTAAGATATCGGCCCGCAAGGTCATCAGTGACCTTCCTGCTTCATTTGCCAGTGTTTTCTTCCTCTTCCTGTCGCAGCTACACAGGAGGTCGAGGACAAAGAGGAACTCATATTTCTATGGAACTGCTTGCTATGTATTCAGATATACAAATGTCTGTAAATAAGGGTTTGGAATTAGGCTGTGACTTTCAAGTTCAAACAAATTGCACATGGCCCAGAAGATGTTTGAACAATGCCACTCCCCTGCCTGCAGGCACAGGCAATCATTCCAACATTGTTTTCAGCAACTCACTCATGCTGCTCGTCTCTGGTGCCTCCTGGCCACCACACTTGGGTGGAAATCTAACAGGGGAGCCAGCTTGTTTCTTTATCTTTATACAAAGTCAAAGAACAGCGTTACAAATGAGGTAGTTTGAGTCAGGCCTATTCAAAACAACAGTAAAAATCTGCGGTATTGAACTGAGGGGTGATCCCATGATGTATACATTGAGTGTATTTATTTATAGCGCATTAAAACAAGCATCAGTCCTTATCACCAACAACTCAAGGATCTTTTTGACTTTCCATCCTCTTCTGCCTTGTTTTTCTGTGTCCTGGGATGTTTGCATTCTTTCTTTGTTCCGTGTTGCATCTGTTGTGTGTTACAAACCTCACCAACACACCCAATTGGACACCAGCAGTTTTCTCACATGGTGTCATCCTGACTTTTCCTTCCAAGCCTCCAAGTATAGAGCGGTTGTCCATAGCAACAGGTATTTGGGTGTGATAATCAGCTCCTAAATTCACATTATTCAGCAGTGGTACAGTGCACTGTACAGCCTCTGCCTGCCGATGTGATAAACTACCAGGTGTCCCACTCCTGCGGTTTGTGTAAATGACTTTGCCAGGTTCAGAATGGTTCAGCAGGTTTGAGGTGAAAGTGTTCCATGCTGGTCAGCCTGCTGTTTGATAACAACTGAAAAAGACAGGAGAAAGATGAACTGAAACAATATTGTAGGTTTAGGGGTGTTTGGACTTCACTGTGAGTGTTTATGCTTATTTGTCTTGTTCAAAAGCAAGAAATGTTTTAAGGGAGACCCGGCGAGAGAGCACATAAATACATAAATTGAAGGAAGCGTGTCCTCACAAGACGTGTGGACAAACAAACCAGCCCCGTTGGTGCTGCAGGTTTTTGCATGCTCAGTGTTATCTTAAGCTCATAGATCTAACTGAGTAAACCGCCGCTGGTGCTCGGTCTGCGTGTGTATTTATTTGTACTTCTGCATTTCCGGGTGTATCATTAACTCTCTTTGTGTTCCCTTCCCTCCACAGCAAACATCTGTGTGGCCAAGCTGGTATGGTGTCCAGGATGACCTGTCGATAGAGGAGCCGTCCACAGCGCTGCCGCCAGCAGCATCCGTCTCCCAGCTCGACATGCCACCACCATATGAGGCAGTTTCTGGAGGTAGCGCACACATTCAAACACCCCCCCCCCCCAGCAGACACACCACACACACACACACACACACACACACACACATACATACCATGCATCTGCTGTTTCCTCATTCACCCTGATAATTAAAGTAGAACCACTTTTTCAACTATGTTTTCCTGTTATCCACAGTCTCTTGCACAACATTTTGATTGCTCATTTAAACCGGGGATCATAGATAATCATGATTTCATTTCATTTCCTGTTGTAACCATGTTAACATCGTGATGCAGTTCCTGTTGTCTAATTAGTGAACGTTTTATATAGTTGCTTTATTTATTCACTGTGACAGAGTGGAGGTCACTGTGAAAGTGTTGAAGTGGAGAGGTTTTGATCACTACGTTTTATCAAAGATATTTTTTGCTGCTGTGCTTCTCATGAGCCATTTTCCTACATCCTGTGCTTGATCTCTAGATTATTGGGTCCAGACTCTCTCTAGTTTGTTGTTGACACAGCCACAATCATCTGGTGAAATATTACAGACATGGTATTTCAATAGAATGTGGAAATGCAAATCAGAAAAGCAGGAAGCAGAAACTACAGTGATTTGTTTTTAGTTCTGTTGTTCTGGCAACCTACTTCTGTATTTCTTCACAACGAATATCTCAAAAAACGTGTGGAACTCATTGTAATTGCCTATTTCTTATCCATTTCTTATATCCTGAGATTTTAAATTCCCTCTTATGTGATCTATGGTCCGTCCAGGTTGCGTATTTTCGTCCCTAGTCGTTATTTTGCAGAGAATCTGGTATTCACACGTGGACCGCTTCGGAGTTTTAGCAGAATTTAAATTGGGAGGCAGCAGTTGAGATTCTCTGGAGGCTCTGATTCAGATATTTTAGTGCACACATCCACCCACCCCCTTTAGGAAAAATCTGGAGGATATCCGCCAATGTGTGAGGTACCTTAGATGCTGAATCCCTACATATGGCCAGAGCTCCCACGCATCCTGGAAAACCAAGAAAATTGTTGTCAGGATTTCCAGTCATGCAAAACTATATACTGTTTGAGGTATCACACATTAAAAGGAACTTACATTTTTTGACATGGTGATACATAGTCACTGTTTTCATGAACTCTCTTTCACATGCTGGAGATTTAAGGTTTAAGGCTTGACTGGCTGGTAGCAATGGTTGAACATTGAATTGGAGCTCATCAGCATGTCAGTGAAAGACATGCTAAATATGGGCTAACAGGGTTTGACTTTGCTGTTGTTGTCTCTTTAAACACATTTCTGGTATTTCAACCTAACATACTCCTAATCTGACTTTGAAAGCAGTTGCTCAGTGAGTATGATCACCGTCATCAAAGACTCTAGATTTTATGACAGGGTGAGTGGGCGTTAATGATCCAAAATCCTTCAGTCAAGGTTAATGAGGAGGCAAGAGATGTGCTTATAGCAGTATGTTCAGCAAAGGGGATTCAGGTTAAGAATACATATTAATGATTGTAGTGTATGTGTACTTATTCACATTACTCTATACAGCATCTGCCTTCACACAAGCACAAGGGCAGTTCTGTAAAATCCATTGATTGAATACTAAAAAAAATAAAACAGACATAAAAAACAGGACAATTGGAGATAAAAGTTAGAGTGGTGACATAAAACCTCCAAAGGTTACCTTCATTGTAAATGAGTCATTGGGTCTAAACGAGAATTTCTTGTATGAGTAATACCCAGAGAGTGCACATCTTTTAAATCAAGCTCCCACTGAGACATTTTAGTGTGTGGTGTTTGTCACAGCAGCTACATCATCACTGACAATGATCTTTGTAGAAATGAGAGAATCTTTCTCCTCCCGGCTAAAAGCGAATGGTCAAGAAGGTTTGCACTTCCAGTTCGTTCTCACGCTGTCGTCAATGCGGAACACTGAGGCACAGCATGTCTCTGCATCTCACTGGTATCACATTCCTATTTAGAGACGTAGACACTTTGTAATGATGGGACACGAAGAGACGTCTGGGGTTGAAGGGCGATGAAATCAAGCTACATGAATGCACATAATTTAAGGTTTTAGGTTTTCTGTGTGCTAAGTTGTACCCTATGTGTGCTTCTGTCTGTTAATCCTGGAGTTTACTCATTTATCTTGTGGAGCTTCTGCTGCACTAATGAAAGCAAACTGATTTTTTCATCTTCCAGAGAGTAGTGCTCTCATTTCACTGCAGATACTTCAGGAACTCTCCAATCTTGCCCCCATTCCCCCTAAGCCACCCCAATCCATTTACACAGTTTAAGAATAAATTGCTATACTTTATCACAGCAAGAAAGCCGGTCATAGTTTCTCCTTCATTATCAAGTTTCCGAGTCTCATCGACTTCCTTTTCTCGCTTGAGCGCTTGTTAAGAAGGATGTGGTTACAGGGTCAGAGATGGTGACATTTCTCATGCTCTTTGTCTCAGGTCACATCTTGCGCTTTTTCCTATCACAGGTATCAGAGGGGGTATGAGGGCGTGGCAGTTCTCAATCTGTTTTGACGATGCGCCCCGGTGTTTTAAAGTAGTGTTGTGTGTATTCTGATTATTTCCATTTCTAATTATGTTTTGACTTGTGTATAAGAGAGGTACCACCATGTTACTGCAGAAATCCGTAATACATAAACTAAACATTTTAAAATGTATTTCCCAATGTGCCTCTGCCAATATTATTTTGCATTACTTCTGTGTGAAGGTGACTGAATTTAGTTGCGTGAAAAAAGATACAAATTTACGACAAGAAGACGCTGCGTGACTGAAGCAATGTTTTTTGAGGAAAAGCATCGAGGAAATTTCAGGTGATTCTACTGTCAAAATATTTAGTCTGTTTGGATGAGGGGGTGTTTTTTTGTTCTTTCTCATCACCAAAAAGGAACTTTTTATCACTCACTCTTATTTATAGTGGTGTCTGTTTTTCTTCTTTCTGTGCACAAATTCTTATTTGGACTTATTTGCTGCTGCACCTTGGGGAGAAAATGGGGCTATTTGTTTTGCTGCAATCGATAGTTGAATGCAAACACAGCGAAATCGTGGCCACGTAAGATTAGATTGTGATCGTATTTTCTTCAACCGTGCAGCCATGATGTTATCATTTATTTGTCCTTGCAGTCATTTTTTTTCCAACAGTGTTTGACTCTTCTTCTCTTTTCAGAGGACGACCTCAAGCCCCCGCCCTACAGCGAGTGCGCCCTTGTCGATGAGGCTGCCGCCCCCTGCCCCTCCCATCACACTCCTCTCATTTCCCAGGAAGGAGACTTGTCCAGTATAAGCGAAGCCCCGCCCCCATACACTGCGTCCCTCCACATGCAACCTTGTCCATCTGACAGCCCTGTGAGCCACAGCGAGCCGGCTAACAGGTCCGTGTAATCAACCCCCCTTATGCCAATTTGCCTTTTCCATGCACTGCCTTCCCACATTCAACCTCAGTGATCGTTGCCAGCCTAACTCTCATCACATGAGAGCAGAAGTCTGTTTGGGTGCGAGTGGATGTGTGCTTGTGCCGGTGTGTGTGTTTGCTGGTTTTTAGAGACGAGTTGTTTTTTTTCTTGCTTTTTATTGTTTTCATCCAAAAGTGGTCATCTGATGAGTGTGGCAATAACAGATGACATCAGCAAGCCTGTGTGCCTCAGTCAGGACTGCAGAACCTGCCTCCCAGCTAGGATGAGAATAACTCTGAGTCTGAGCTCACAAGAAAATCGCTGAGCTCCAGATAAGGGGAGTTACTTTAAAGTGTGTGGGGGGTTTTTTTCCTCCAAAGTTTTCTGTAAGTCTGAGGCGACTTCCCTCCACAGATTCATTCTCTGTAGAATTAGATATTTGACAGGTTTGAGTTCCTGCTGCTGTGACACACGACTTCATTTTTGTGTTCGTAAAACAGGAACATAATGCACTCGAATAGAAAATTCATAAGGTCTTATTTAAATTTGGGCTACCTTGTATAATATTAAGTAGCCTACAAATTGTTTTTAATTTTGGTGCCTCATCAGTGATGCACATTCTTTTATGCACAGACGTGTGTAGCGCCAATCGTCTGAAATAATGACCTCATTAGCATCAGTGCTGGTGTTTCATACATCATGGTGATTATTGCACTGGCACATCCGTCGACTGCAGTGCCGATTATATCTGTGAATGGGAGCGAGCGAGGATGAACAGAAAAGAGGAACCTGTCAATTACATAAACAGAGCAGGAAGTGACAGTAGACTAGAGATAGTTCCCTCAGGATAGTTCCTGTTGCTTCTGGGTTCCTCACAGTTCCTGTTCCACATTAGCACCTATGTGCCAGGTTCTCTGCAAACAGTATACACATGTTTTTTTTTTATATGTCTGTGTCTTCAAAGGCTCCATTTTCAGACTTGGTATTCATATGTCTTGAGATCCAATCATATGTCCACACCTGAAACCTTAAAGGACCAGTGTTTAGAACTCAGGTGAAATTACCTCTTTGGAAATTGGAATATGAAACGACTATACTAATGTGTAACCTCACACCATACATTTTGAATTATGTCCTGGATGTGTCCCCTGTGAGAAATCTGACTCGATCTTACATCATACAGTCATATCACTACTATATGCAAATAATCATCATCTCTCCCTGCAAACACACAATTCTGTTGTATGAGTATCCATGTATTTATTACCTCTCAAGGACATTTTCAATCATTAACACTGACCTTGTCAGGACCAGGGGCTCTCAAACCTGGTCTTAATGATGCCAAACATAATTTCTGAGATCCTGGTTAAGGTTACAGACAACATTTAAATCATGTTTAGCTTAAGAATAGAAAAGTATTGGTCACAAACAAATCAGTCTCTGGACTTTGCAGCCAGAGAAGTGAAAAAACAGGTTTCAGCTCATCCTGAATCTGCCGCAGGTCAGAGGAAATGAGCTGAGCTGATGCTCATTGAGGCTGAATTTGCAATGTTACAGCTAAAAATACACAGCCACATGCAGTTCAGACCACTTCCTGGTGTGTGTTTCTGAGTTATCAGATCTCAAACACCAGTGTCATCATCAGTGTGTTGACTGTGTGACGGGTGTTGACATCAGGTCTGACAGCGGTCTTAGTCTCTGTTCTCTAACTTGCATGGCAACACATGCTCTGTTGTTGTTGTTGTTGTCCCAGTTCAAATATACCCAGATTTGATGTGATGAAGTGATATTCAGCTGAACTTACATGAATAATTTTAAAATGTGTTACAATCCTGAAAACACACCGGGCTGTCAGCTAATGCTCAACAAACATTCAACATCATTTTACATGAAAAATGTGCATCTGTTTCTCGTCATCTTTACGTCTCTGTATATTTCCACCCATGTATTTCCTGTTATAATATTGCTTTGGGAAAAGGTTGTGCTCTTCGCATTTTTCTAATATGCCACTGCATTTCAGATAACACAGTAAGATAAGGCTCCCTCTTCATGCTTGTTTCAGCAAAAAATATAATCTATATACAGTTTCTGACTTAAAAAAAGAAACGATTAAATGCTGTATAAATGTATCTTTGGCAGGTGGGGAACTATATAAAAAGGGGTACCCACAAATCTGACTTTAAAATGTCAATGCGCAACATGTTGTGAAGATAATCCTCTGTATTGTGATGACAAATCTTGGAGCACCGATGCCCACCACACGATCAATGTGACAGAGAACACAAAGCCTTGAACTAATTGACATGTCAAAGTTAAGTGTTGCAGGCGTGCACTGTAATGTAGGTATTAATGACCTGTTTGTAGACTTCATGTTCATTCCTATGGTGGGTGACACCTCTGTCAGATCTCTCCAGTGATCAACTGTGAGTGGAGGGGATTTTTGTTTTCTTTTCATTTTTGGGGAAATGTGTCTTCTGTATTAAACTGTTGTTCAAAATCCTGCAAGTGTTCTTGTCTGACTCTTCTTTGGAGTCTTCAGGATAACAGGGTTGTTTACTTTATTCATGCACACTGCTGCTCTTTCACTGATGGGTACATCCGACACCTATGTTGTATATGTATATGTACATACATACAGTACATGTATGTACTTTTATGTATATACAGAATACATGTATATACTACAGTGTTTCCCCTACCATTGTAGGGGTGCCTCCTAACCCTAACCCACCCAAGGCTCTAAACCTGGGGGAAACACTGTCCTATATGTGTCCGTGTGTATATAAACTGTATGTGCGTGTCGGTATGGCCAACTTTATCTGCCGTGTTCACTAATCAACCCATAAATATTTCACACTATACCTTTAAAGGTCTTCTAAAGTAATCCTACTTGGCTTAAAATGAATTATTTTAGAGACCGGTCCAAACCCCCTGATCCGGCATTTCGGATTTTCCTCGTCCTCCTTTCAAAGCTCTCGACCAGCTTTAAAAGCGGATTAGAATTTTTACCACAAACTGAAACTGGCCTCAATGACATCATCAGTGTTACTTTCTCATGCAGCCGGGGTTGTTACGTAACAAGCAGGGCTGCTGAGGAAACTGACCTTAATGTGCAAAGTCAGTGAGTGTTTCTTTGTGAGCTGAGTGATGGTGATACAACAGAGCGTTTTTGCAAAACCCACAAAGTTTGTGTCAACAGTGAAAACGTTTACCTGGTGCCTGTACACTGGATCATACAGTGGGTATTTCCAATTTGCAGTAAATAGCAACACTGACCATTGCAGTCTGGATAAACTATCCAAAAACATGATAATAGATAGAAACAATGAGTAGATTAGAAAGTGTATCCCCTTACTGGAAGAGAAAAGAGAAATTCCTGGCTCCGCCCCCTCAACAGAAACACTCCATTTGATATCATAGATTCTGCTCCTTGAACTCTGCCACATGTTTCTCATTAAAATGTACGTAGAAAAAGAATTTCCTCCTTGTGGAATCTGTTCCAAATGTTGTGGAGTTCTCCCTTGACTCAGAACCGACGCTCCCACCCAGTAGTTTCCATGTGATCCTGCTGTTGACAAACAAATGGCAACAAACACAACCTCCTTGACAAAGCTAGTGAACAATCCCTAAATAATAGGGTAGAAATAATAATCGTGCAGTTATTGTGTAAGATAATTCCAAATACAACTCCTGAAATCACAATACTAAAACAAAACACTTTAATTCAGATGTGACAGAGGCATGTGTTTGTATTTAAAGGTGCAGTGTGTAAGATTTCGCTGATATTGAAACTGGCATTTTTTTCCATTGATGATCGATTGATTGATGATCCACCTTTATGACTAATACAGTGGCCCAGAATGGACAAACTGAGTTTTCGTGTGAAATCCAACTTCAACCTTAGATGTCAGTAAATCCATGCATATTTGAAAATCCACAAAAAGTCTTCATGTTTTATATTATTTACCAAAATCAAGTTGGAGCTTGGGCCTGCGAGTGATCTGAAAAACAACCGAACCCAGTGAGTGAAAAAGTGGGCTGCAGTCGTAAGCCCTGAACCACCATGACACGTTGTGTTTGTGTCAGGTAATAACAACTGTCGCTCTCCTCAAAGTCTAAATTGCCGTCTGTCCTTTGATGTTTGTCAAACTGGGGCAGCCAAGCCATCCCACCATAATCAGTGGGACGGCTTTGTTTGTACCTGGGTCACTGCACCTCCCTCCCACCTCACGCTTTCTTCCACGGCTCAGCAGTGGACAGCGCCGCATTGGGGTGGAAAAAGCTCAATCTTTTAAAGGTGGTGGAGACGGTTTCTCTCGGGTCCGATGTCCCTCGCGTCCGTCCTCAGACCGAGGCCGAGGGGACGGCTCCTTTAGGCTTTTCTCTTTCTCTTTTGATCGTGTCGTGTCCTTGGGTGATGTCAGTCAATGCGTTCCATCTGTATACGACTACGTATGCTCTATCTGGTGTTTATTTACAGACGCCCCGACAAAAACTTTAGTCTATAAGGAGCCAAGTGAATTCAGTATATGTATAAAGAGCCTTTCTATTCATCCTGACTCTTCTCCCACAATGACATTGGTTCACAGCCCCTCTATGATACCTTATGTTATTGAATTATTTCCGTCACGTCACTCACTGTATCCTTGGGAGACTTTTTAGTATTCTCATTGCTCGTGCCTTTTACATCTTTTATGTCAGAGTTACCCCTCGTTCAGAGTTAACTTTCCCCCGCAGCCCTTTTTCACTCGTGGAAATACTCGGAGTGCTCGCAGTTCTGCGGTGTAGAGGATGAGGAGGTTATCCGTGTCAACCGTGAAAGGAAGCATACAGGGTCAGAGCGGCGGCTCCAGCAGCAGCAGGAGCATTCAGTGGGAATCTGCTCTCAACACTAAGACTTGATCTCACATCCAAAACGCTCTAACGCAGCCAAAACACTTCTCACATGTCTGGGGGTGAATTATGGAGCGCAGCAGCGCTGACAGTGTCTGTCTGCCAACAGTGTGGATGGGTTAGGAGACAATGGGCCCCTGTGCACTGCCAATATTCTAAAAAAATAATAATAAAAAAACACCCACCCAGACTCATCCCAGATAGAGGGTGACTGACATCTGAGATCATTGTATTGGGCTGTGTTGCATCTTTTTGTTGTCCTTCACAGCATTTTTGGTTATAGTTGTTCTGAGCGTCTTCTGAGTACTTTCTTTAAGTATTTTTTTTTAAATATATATTTTTTAATATTCTTGAAATTGTTCATTGAATATCCTGTAGGCTTGAATCTTAAGTGGTTGTTTTGAATCTCTGCAGGGGGGTTTTAGTGTATTTGTAGTTTGTTGTTTTTTTTTTTTAGTCCCTTTGAAGTTTAGTTGAGTATTCTTGCAATTCTAAGTATTTTTTGTTCAGTTCCGAGAGTTTCTGTAGTTGTTTTGTGTGTCTGTGGAAATCTAATTTCCCCAGAAGAGTCTTTGTAAATGTTCTCTGAAGCCAAGTCCCTCCATCATCCCATTTGTAATTGCTTTTTTCCAGTTCCAGGTCTTTGAAGTTATTTTGTGTCTTTGTAGTTGATATGAGTACCTCAGTAATTTGAGTATTTTGCAGTCTTTGAGCAGTATTTGTCATTGATTTGTATCTATTATTGTTTACTTTTTCTGGCTCCAATACATATGTTCCCTGACACCTTGGGGCCCTTTGTCCTTTGATCAATCCCTTTGTTTGCTTTTGGATTAAGTCCTATGAGTCTTGATGCGTTGAGTCCTCATTTGAAGAAGAAAGGCTTGGTAGACTTTTTTTGTCTTCCTCTGCTGACCTACATTTGAAAAAGTGGAATTTGTTCCAGAAATATCTCAGCGTGTGAAAATGTCCACTTGTCATGAAAACACAACCGTGATAACTCTGACTCAACAGTCACTGTGGACAGAACGGAAGATTGCATTGACCCAAGCGTTGGTGGCATTTGGAGACGAGATCACCTACTTCTCCTTTCTGCCACTAGAGAGCAGTATTGCACCATCTATGCCTCCAAACCTCATGTGTCTGATCAGTCTGCACTTGTTTCTGCAGCAGAGGTGGTGGAGAGAGACAGGAGAAGAGCTGTGGTATAGATTAATGTGTTTGATGACACGTTTTACACTCGGAAAGAAATGACATTGACTTGTCCTCCCAAGCGTTTCTGCTTTAGATGGAAAAGATAATTTGATTCCATCAGGATCAATTGTGCAGGAGGCCTCTTGTCGAACATTCAGCCGAATAGATTCTCAAGGACGTTCAAATTTCATATCAGAGCCTTAGAGGAACAACAAAGAGCATGGGCCTCCACAATGTGCATATAGACCGTTGTGGTAAGAATCATATATTGTATAGTGTGACAGAGATTTGTCCCAAAAAAACTCCACACGTTCATGTAAGTGCCAGTGTTTCAGGAGCTTTTAGTAAAAATGCTGATTAGTGACACCTGTGGATGTGTAGTGCAAGGACCAGCATTGACAAAAAGATAATGATCACAACACCAAAGCCTTTCATGGCTCCGCTCACAATCCAACAGCGCCCCCTGTGGCGGGCCCGGAGCTAATGACCTCTGACCTCGGCTGGAGAGCAGCAGTAGTTGAGACCCAACTTCAACCTGCGCCAGTGTTTTTCTGAGGTTTGGTGATGTAGTGTTGCCGTTGCTAAAAAAGTTTTAGCTAAGGATGTTGCTAAGACTTGGAACCGTAAGCAGCATTGGGCAAGTTGCTTTTATATAGTTACCAGTAATTTCACCCAAAAACGAACTAACTAACTAGTGGTGGGATTACAGCATTATATACGTAAGTGACCAACTACAAGGGAAAGTAACTATTGCACTACTTTTTGAAGAATGTTGGCCCCTTCCCCCAACTGTACATTTATTCATAATCAAACGGAATAATAAATGTGTTCAATGACTGATATGGGTGCTTAATAGAATACATAATTAACAAAAATGTTGTACACTAATTTTCGCTATTTTCCATGCTGCTGTAGGACAATGTGAGCCACTGAACATTTTCTGTTTATATTCTTGCCTTTCATTTTTAGTAAGGACAGAAAACCTAGCAGCAGTTTCGGTGACTCAGAGCCTTGTCTGTTGAAAACAGCTTCCATGAGCTTCATTAAAGTAACGCACCACATTTTAGATGAGATCAGATTAAATTAGATTCAACTTTAATGGTCATCACATATGTCGTTTTCATTAGTAACTGTGTTTTACACAAAAAAAAAAGTTGACTAATGCACCTTTGAACTGAGAGATAATGTTGCTCCCCATGTACAGTATTTATATGCATGCGTTGGCGTTAGTACCATATTGTCATATCTGTGTGTGAGATGCTCGTTTTGCCTCAGGCTGAACGTCAACATCTCTGTCTTCAGTCAACAACACATCACAACAAACCCCTCCACTAATCAATGCGTGGTGATTCAAACAGCTGTGCAAAGTCACATGGTGCAAAACGCCCCTCAGGGACTTTCACCGACTCCCTCTCTCCAGGATGATGGAGGTCTGTGGGGCGCTGTGAGAAACACAGCACACAGCTCCATCAGCGCCCGTGCTCCGCCGAAACACGGACAGCGCGATCACATGCCAAGCACTGCGAGGTCGCGACCGGAAAATGCGAGCGTCGGCCACACCTTTTTTGAGCTCAGCACATTCCAGACGCGGGCGAGGATGGATACCATGTCGAAAGCAGCCCCTCGCTGACCTCGGCCATTTCTGTCAATCTGCACTAATGTGACCACGCGTTTGTTTTGACTGAGATTCAAACATCACAGGAAGCGCAACGAGCTCTGCGCGTCATTAACTCCCAACACATTCCTTTGTTTCTCCACCTCCATAACATTTCTCCTCCCTCTAATTTCTTTCTATTTCCCGCTAATTTGGTTCATTTTTATTTAAGCTAATATCCGGTCAATTACTTCTTGGAATATTTAATGGGAGTGTATAAAACATTGAAGGATAAGTCCGACTTCCACTCTAATTTCACGTGGGGGCCCTGAGGCAGAGGCCTGCTATCGTGGAATCAACGGAGCTAAAACCCAGTTGGCTGACTCTGATAGATTGAAAGATTTTCATTTCTTTTAAAGGTTCAGTGTGTAAGATTTCGATTGAATTATGTCGAGTGAACGTACAATATTTATGATGTTTTTTGTCTATAATTACCTCAGTGTTCATATTGACGTTATCTTATTCTATAACGAGCCCTTGAGTTTTTTGAGATGCAACTTCACCACTAGATATCACTAAATCCTAGTCTTTTTCTTAGCCTGTGCGCCCCCCCCCCCCCCCCCCCCCCCCCCCCCCCCCCCCCCCCCCCCCCCCCCACCCCCCCCCCCCCCCCCCGGCGACCAAAAACACAGCAGGGACCCTTTGTCATGCTGCGAGGCTGAGAATCTGCAGCTCGGTGCAAACACAGAGAATATTCTAAACACATTTATCTCTTTTGCACCTTTGTTGTTTCTTCCCCATGAATCAAACCATGACCCCTCATATTTGTCTCGGGTCCCCGGGGACGGGCCCCAAGTCCACGGTCGGGAACTATGGAGCAAAATAGTCCCACTCTGACCAGCTGCAACACTGAAGTACGACTTAGACACCTAAATGTAATAATTCAATGCATCCAACTCCTTGCTGTCATCTGTATGATGCGTGTCTCATAATCTGTTTTACAGGTTCAGGTGGCCGTGGGCCTCTACGCCACCCTCAAAAGATGATGGGGAATTTCCTAGCGATCAGATGGCACCTGAGATCATTTCCACAACCCACCTTTAAAGTTGCGGTGTGTACGATTTGGTGACATCTAGACGTGAAATTGCATGTTGTATACATCACCTCACCCTTCTGAACACACAAGAAAAACCTATGGTCGACCTCAGTTGTCATTCAAATTCTAAAGATGTTTAGTATGTCCACTCTTGGCCACTGTAAATACATGGCAGCCCTTGTAGAGAGGACCTGCTCCTCATGTGAAAATATAGCAATGGGCTCATTTAAGGATAATGGACAGAAAAATAAAACCTTTAAGTGATTATCAATTCATGAAAATGACATTATGTGACAGCTTGCTAATATATTTAGAAGTGCCCAGAATGATTACAATCTTACACATCACACCTTTAAAACTCTTGATCTATATATTAAACAAATAATATCCAAGTTCTATTAGGCTGCTATAGTTTTTTTTGTCCTCTAGGTGGTGGTGTTTTCTCTTTGAGATGTGTAGTGATGCGTTCACATGACACCTTATGTATGATGGTATTTGAAGACAGTTTCCTCTCAACTCAGTGATATTATTGAGATTAATGGAATATTT